>BFEA01000011.1:5865147-5876037 GCA_003427395.1 Chara braunii
TTTTTTGATCGTGTGTCGTCCCTACAGAAGCGGGGCCCGGCCTTGGCGCTACGACCGGGCCTTCCCTTGGCCGACCAGCCTGAGGCTGCGGCGCGTGTACGGGAAGGCCCGTGGCCGAACACTGAGCGAGGTACTGGTGGTTTAATGGTGTTGAACTTGTCTCACGTTATCCACAACGTAAGCATACTCGCACTAAGATTTTCTCAAGTGAACATTGTTGTAAATCGTGCAACATACATCATGGAAGACCCTACAGCGAGGACCTGTAAAATATTAAAAACGTAGAAGATGGCATACTTACATTGGACCTTTCCTCGACCACAATTATGCCCAGATTTAGCCGAGAAAGTATGAGTGTGAATGTGCCCTGAGCAATCCAGTCTGTTGTCATCAACAGCATGGCTTACTCTCAAGGAAAGGTTCAATGGTGTTGAACTTTGTCTCGCGTCATCCACACGGTCAGAGCATACTTGCATTGAGATTTTTCTCAAGTGCACATTGTGTAAATAATGCCAGATATGTGCTGGGACTCCTGGGAGACCCTAGTGTGGGGACCTAAGAATACACACAATTCTTTCTGACGCTGAGGGACATTCCTAGGAAACAGTTAAAACTTAAAAAAATCACTTTGGACAACAGTACAGAGGATATCTCACCGATGATAAGGGAATTCTTCTGGTTCAGAACATTGACCAGACACAACCTGAACCGAAACGCCTGCTTAATGCCAAGCACCTTCTCTTCTCTGTGCCTTTCTAGAGTGATCACCACATATTTGTTTGCCGATCCAGCCACGAAGGAAAGACACCTGCAAGCAACAAAAAGCAATGCAATCGTTTGTTCCTCGTTATCTTCCTAAACCCTCGAAAACTGGATTAACTTCTCACTGAAAGGTATGCAAGGAAACAACTTAAAACAAGCAATGAGAACAGCAATAAACCAGATTGTGGCATCTCACAGGAGATCACAGGCGCTGCCACAGTACGGCCCTGGTCCCGTGTCCCATTTTTCTTTTGTACCTTGGGGCCAAAGTAGAACATTGCAGTACGTACTGGACTGGACAAAGTAGAGCTCCGATAGGATGAGACCGGTAGGAACACTAGAGGGTCTTAGTAGCCAATAGGAGGGAGTCACCAAGTGTCCATTCCCGGTCCCACTGCAGTTCACTCCCAGGGAAAGTGTCTGCCACGGCCGGGCCCAGCAGGAAGAGCCCGGAATCACATGGGAGGCAGAGGCAGCGGCACACACGGGAGGCCAACCTCAGGAACCTCCTCTTCTTCAATTCTGACAGATAGGGAAGTGCTGCTGTGTTGCTTGGGCACCAAGAGCATGGAGCGCGAACAGTGCAGGCGAGAGAAGTAGTCAACGGCGCACGGTGCCGTAGCTGGGAGCTTGCATAGAGGGGGGAGAGAGAGAGAGAGACAGGAAAAGCAGCGAGGACATTCAGAGATTGATCTGTAATGACCCGCCAAAACACAGATGAGAACACTGCTGATTTCTGGGATTTGCCGCTGGAATGAATGCCTTGCTGAGATTCCCACATTCTGTTGTGGTTTCCAAGTCTGTGTGTGTGTGTGTGCCTGCTGGGTTGTGTGCCTGTCTGAGTGCTTGTCGGCTGAGTGTGTGTGTGACCCACAAGGGCACTCATTGGTTGAAAGGCCCCGCAGGGCCGGTACGTAACTGCGGCCGTGACTTTGAGGGTGGCAGTGCGGAAAGTAGCGGGGGTAGGCCCGTGACACTTAGAGCAGCGGGAAAAACACACAAGTAGCAGGTGGGCCGGTACCACTCAAGTAGTGGTAGAAGTGTCGGGTACTGGAGGCCGAGCAGAAGAAGACAAAAAGTTGGCATTTTTAGAGGCCCAGCAGCAATAGGTTAGAGGTAGGCCGGTACCAGTCCAAGTAGCCCGAGTCTAGGGCATGTCCGGACGATAGCAGAGCCTGCAATGATGTTTCCCTCGGAAAGGGAGGAGGTACCGGTTGCTGGGAGGCTGCTCGGCCTAGGAAGTCACCGCCCAAGAGGCCAGTAGGCCGCTGTATCTTCCGGAGGAGCAACCAGCTCCTCCTCATTTGCGGTATGCAAGGATTGGCAACATGCTGCTGGAGCCAAGCGCTGGACTTGGGCAGCGCTGCCTGGAGGTGACGAGCAGCTGGGCGCTCAGCCTGGCTATGGCGAGCAGCCCAGCCTGAGGAGGAGGAAGAAGCGGGCAAAGGAGGAGAGTGGCGAGGTACCTACCTGGCTATGGTGGACGCCATCTTCATCACCTTGTTGGGCGCTGCATCTGGAAGGACCCAGTTGGGGTAGCGTCGCACCAAGGAAGCTCGAGGCAGAGTCAGGCATGGCGACTTAGTCAGCAGCGGCATAGCTGCTTTGGGTTGTCCTTTGGACAGGAGTGCAGCGACATAACTGCTTTGCGTTGTCCTTTGCACAGGAGGGCAGAGCCCTCAGTAGTCCGCCATAGCCTAGGCATGTGAGAGGTGGAAGAAGGGGGGAAGCCATAGCTATGGTGGACCTATTGTGATGTCAGAAGCAAGAGGGAACTTCGGACATTGATTCTGGTTCATCCACTCATTGTTATTATTATTATTGAACGAAGAATATGATTGGCGAAGTGGAGTAGGAGGAAGGTGGAGAGAGAAGGGGGATTTGTCATTGGTCGTGCTGGTATACTTCCTCTTTTCTTCTTCTTCTTCTTCTTCTTCTTCTTCTTCTTCTTCTTCTTCTTTCTCTCTTCTTTGGTCTCTATCTCTTTGCAAGTGCTTTCATTTCTTTCACAATTCGGTGTCATTGTCTTTCATTGTGAATTTGCACTTGGGGAATGACCAGGATCGTAACAATTGGTATCGGAGCGGACTTACTTGCTAGCGAGAGGTGTTAGTCACCCTAAACCTAATTCCGAATTAGGTTAGGGCTAACTTAATCTCGGATTAGGGTTGGAAGTTAGGGTTAAGAGGGGTAGCGAGGTATGTGGATGCTGGTCATGTAGGGTCGACATCAGACCTGACCAGGTTGCTTGTGTGATTGAACGGGGTGGCGAGACACAAAGTAGGCTGATTGGAGTAAGCGAGAGGGAGTAGAGAGTGAGAGGTACTCACACCTGGAATCTGCACTTCAAGAAGACATTGAGTGACTTTTGGGCTTCCCCTCAAGAGGGAGACTTGATCGGAGGCTGCCATATCTGCATCGAAGAGCTGCAAGTTGCTACTTTGGTCTTCAGACATCGACGGAGGATCCGGCGTTGTAACAGGGGTGTAGGGAGGCCCTCTTAGTCATGCTAGGACACTCCGTGTAGTGGTAGCTAGGGGTCAGGAGGACCTATGAGAGAGGGGGGTGAGTCGTTATCCATCTTTGGAGGCCGGGCCTCACAGGTAAGTGTCATGTGACCTGGGTATGCCCGTGGGAGGTTGCTTGGTGCTTCATGGCCTGTTGGGGTGTGCTGGGCTCTCTTCCTCTTCTCTGCGGTCCTGGTTGTGTGTGTGAGCATGTGGATTGCTTTCTCACCTGATGGATGAATGGATGATGTATCTTGTTCTCAATGACATTTCTTTCTACTGTGCATTGTCTTTTCACTTCTGAACGGCCGTAGGGGTAGGTTCTTGCTGAAAGTTGTCTTTTCCTTTTCAGTGCGGTAGAGGCAGTTTGGGACTCACTTGGTACACCTATCTCGTTGTTTCTGGTCCAAGACGTACTTGGGGCCCTTCGGGACGCAGTGGGGTCAGGCCCAATGGGACAGGACCTTTAGGACCCAAATCTGTTGCCGTGAACGCATCTCTTTGCCGTGCCGAATCTGGAGGGATACACGGCTAGTAAGGACATTCCTTTCAAGGGGATCTTGACAGGTCTTAGTTCATGTTCTCTTATACCGCCCCGCGTCTGACTCGGCGACCGTCTGCACCCCTCAAAATCTCCATTCCTGCAGTTAGTTTTCTTCGGGTGACTTATTTGTGCTACATGTTCCTTGTCAGGTTAGACAAGAGGGGATCTCCAGCTAATCCGATCGGGCCCGTTCCGGGCTGTTCGTTAAGTCAGTCCTCTCTTTTGTTTGTTTTTATTTATCTATTTATTTATTTATTATTTTTATTCTGCTGCGTGAATGCCACTCAAGTCCAAATGAATTGCCGCTCCAGCTAGGAGTTCTACCTTCTGCTCTTTGTGATTTTTTTTTTTTTTTAAAATCTGAACTACCTATGTCCAGCATTGAGACACGTGCACACAAAGTGGAAAGAGAGACGGGAGAGTGAAGGTATTCTTTTTGAGAGTGTGAGGAGGGGTAAGAGGAGTGTTCATCCAAACGTGAGCAAAGTGCGGACCCCTCTTGAGAGATCTACTGACACCCCATCCTCCAACATGGCAGACATCTCATCTTCCCAATGGCAGGCCATGCTGGACGCAGCGAACGAGAGCGAGAAACCGTTTTTCAGAAACTTTATGAGGACGTGATACAACGAGAGAGGGAGACAGAGGCAGTAGCCAAAGCCACAAGTATTGCTACACAAGTGGCCCTCCTCGAGGTTCCGGAATCTAGTGATGGCCGGTTCCAAGAGAAGCTAGCTGCTGCCGTAGCAGCCTTAGTTCGACTGCGGACCTTGGAAGATCTTGAGTCCCGTATGACAGCTCTAGAGCAGCGGAACCAAGAGCTGCAGGCTGAGATAGTCAGCCTCAAACAGACCCAACTGGCTGGCCCCCGTCCTCCTAATCCTCGACCTGCTGCAGTCCCAGTCTCTCACCCTAACACAGTCCTCATGCAAAGAGCAAGCGGAACAGTGACGAGCGCAGGAACTGGTGCCAGCTCCTCAAGCAGCAGCGCCGACAGTTCTGCACTGGTCCCAGTCCCAAATGCAGGAACATTTGCCCAAAACGTCGCAGTTCTTACTGGCGTACAATACATGGGTCCCGTAGTGGACAAGAGGGCGGCCACACAACCGTCCAAGTACGACGGGAAGGGGGACACCACCTCTTGGATCAGCGACTCATACTTCGAGATATTGCGAACACCGCAGGAAGACCGAAGCATGATCATGGGCACAAACACTAAGCCCGCCCTACGAAGTTTCATAGAACTCCAAGCTGTTACTGCAGGTTATGAGAGGATTGACTTGACTGAGTGGCTGAAAGTAACTCCTGTACGTACTCTTGAGGACCTCCTCATCACGCAGTATCAAGATGAGCACGCTGCGCTCAAGGCAAGACTTAAGCTTGAGGCCCTCAAGGGCCAATAGTGGAGGACTTCCATGCAGGCTTTGGAGAAGCACTTGACTGGTCTGTTCACCACTCCAAACCTGGGATGGACTGACGTGTCTTGCATGGATGTAGTAATGGGTGTAGCCCCTGAAGACTATGTCTCCCGGCTAGGACTCAAGGACCATACGACCTGGCGTGAGCTACTGACGGATCTAGTCAACCTAGAAGCCAAGAACCTCGCTAGGCATGCGAAGACACCCGCTGCAGGTAGAACCTCACGACACAGCAACCAGCTTGCCCTGCATGAACATCGGAAGGCAGAGGATCAATCCTATGCAGATGATCTGTCTCTAGATGACGATCTACAGCCGGACTCTGACGTGGTCTGTTCTACATCAGCCCTTGAGTCTGACATGAATAGTGCAGAGAAATGCAATGCCTTTAAAAAGACTGCTTCAACTTGCCCTGCATGAACATCGGAAGGCTGAGGATCAGTCCGATGCAGATGATCTGTCTCTAGATGACGATCTAGAGTCGGACTCTGACGTGGTCTATTCTACATCAGCCCTTGAGTCTGACATGAATACTGCAGAGAAATGCAATGCCTTTAAAAATACTGCTTCAAGCAAGGGGCCTAGCCAAGGACCTCGCCTGGCGTGCGACGACAACGCTGCAGGTAGAACCTCACGACGCAAGCGGTACGGAAGCAGCAACCAGCTTGCCCTGCATGAACATCGGAAGGCTGAGGATCAGTCCTATGCAGATGATCTGTCTCTAGATGACGATTTAGAGCCGGACCCTGACGTGGGCTGTTCTACATCAGCCCTCGAGTCTGACATGAACACTGGAGAGAAATGCAATGCCTTTAAAAAGACTGCTTCAAGCAAGGGGCCTAACCGTGGTTCGGGTAGAGGAACTATAGCACAACTCCCCAAGAATGCAAAGATCCCTAAGAAACTGGAGGATGCTTCCACCAAGCCTTGTTCAAAAGGAATGGGAGAGAAGATCCAAACTGCGCGTCTGCTTGCATTGTCAAAAGCTTAGGCACGTTGTGCATGAATGTTATCGTTTGCATGGAAACAGACAAAGGGCGTAGAAGAATCATCAGCACTCTCTACAACAAGGGAAGCTGAACAGTCAGCTGCAGGGCCCTCCAAGGAACCTGAATCTGATCAACAGTCTGCTCTTGAAGCCCGAACTGATGCTGAAACCAAGGCTGCTGCAGTCCAAGTACTTTACACTGAGCCTTGGGAGGAGACTAAGAAAGTCAATTTCCACTCTCACCTGGAACATTGGCTGCAGCTCAAGCAGCAACGTTGTGTTCGAGGGCGTGTGGAACTGATCTTCTTTGAGCTGCTCATTAGCCGCCGATACATCTGTGTGCTGATTAATAATAGCTCAACGACTTACTTCGTTTCTCCTAACGGGATTCGTAAGGCGGGCCTGAGAATGAAGCAAGTGGAATTGCAGAACCCTTGTCAGACCCAGGTAGGCAACCAAGAGGTTGTCACCTCAACACATGCTAGCAGAGGTGTGCGCGTCACTTTTGACAAGGATCACACTGTCATACATGAGCTGAACTTCTACGTCTTGGACAAGTGTCCTTTCGACGCGGTCATTGGCTTGGGCTAGTTAAAAGCTCATTGTCCAAGGACCACGTGTGCGGATACTCAGTTCGTGGTGCGTGATGCAAAGGGGAACGAGCATACCATTCTATTGGACGAGACACGCGAGTCCCTCGTGAATATTTTGAGTGCAAACAAATTCTGCAAATCAGTGCGCAAGCGTAAGGAAGTTGATCATGTGCATGTAGCTCTTGTAAAGCCTCTCCATGTGACTTCTACTTTTGCTGCATTTTCTACCTCGAAAAATAATTCGACCTCTACTATCTTTACTTTCGTTCCATCTACTTCTACTGTAAGGAATCAGTCTACTTCTTATCCAAGTACTTCGAATTCGGTTGTAATTACTGTAAATTCTCCATATGATTTTCTCTCTCCTGATGAGGATGATCCTCCACCGGAAGTCCCAACAAACATTCGCCGTCTATTAGATCGATTTCCTGAAGTTCTGGCTGAACCTCGTGGAGTCCCCGAGCATCCGGTCAAACATAAGATCGAGATTATAAAACGGAGTGTTCCTCCGAAGCGCTGCATCTACCGTATGGGACAAGGCGAGTTGGAGGAGTCGAGGAGACAAATTGACGATATGATTGATCGTGGATAGATTAGGCCTAGTGAGTCTGAGTTCAGTGCACCTATCCTGTTTGTGCCGAAGAAAGGAGGCAAACTTCGGATGTGTATTTGACTATCGTGGCCTAAACCGTATCACCCGAAAGAACGTTTATCCCTTGCCTCACATAGACGATCTGCTAGATGTTGCAGGTGGGTGCAAGGTCTTTTCCAATGGCTACCACCAGATTGAAGTTGATCCGAGTGACCAGCACAAAACTGCATTCAAAACACGTGATGGGCTGTACGAATTCATCGTTATGCTCTTCGGTCTTACGAATGCAGCAGCCACATTTCAGTGCCTCGTGGACAAGGTTCTCCACCATCAGCTAAACAGGTTTGTTGTTGTTTACCTTGACGACATCCTGATTTTCAGCAAGTCCATGGAAGAGCATGTCAAGCATTTTGAGGAGGTTTTGCAAGTCCTCAAGGAAGCACAACTGCACCTCAACTTAGAGAAATCTGAGTTTGGAAGGGACGGTGTTATCTATCTTGGGCACCGGTTGTCTGCAAACGGCCTTGAGCCAAACGGCCTTGAGCTAGAGGCAACCAAAGTTGAGGTCATACGAGAGTGGCCTCAACCGGCGAACGTACGCGAACTGCGTTCTTTTCTTGGTTTGGCTTCATATTACCGAAAGTTTGTGCCCAAAATTTCTGTCATTGCTCACCCACTCTCGAGACTAACAAGCAAAAATGTTGCCTATGCGTGGTGTGAGAAATGCGAGTCTGTGTTCCAAACCTTGAAAGAGGCTTTCGTAAGTCATCCCGTGCTCCGCATTGCGGATCCCAACCTCACGTTCGTACGTACTACGGACGCGAGCGAGTATGGGATTGGTGCAGTGCTGCAACAAGATGATGGCGATAAACTGCGTCCGCTCGAGTATTACAGCAAACGCATGCCCAACCACAAGGTAGCTACCTCCACGTATATGCGTGAGCTCTATGCCTTGCGAGAAGCGCTCACACATTGGAAGCACTGCCTCTTGGGTCGCCACCTCAAGGTCTACTCAGATCATCAGACCTTGCAATGGATTAAAACGGAAATTGATCTCTCTCCGACACTGACCCGCTGGTTGCATGACATTGATGTTTACAATTTTGAACTGAAACACAAGAAAGGTTGTTATAATCGTGTTGTTGACGCTTTGTCACACCATCCTAAGTTTTTGCCTTGCCTTGTGAGCTCGTATGACCTCCGAAGGAAACTGAAGGAGGATCTGGTCGAACACACTGCCAAGGATCCAGACCTTAGTCCCATCCTTAATCAGCTCAAGGCTGACCCTAGCAGGCAGCCTGATTTTCACGAGTGCGAGGGTCTTGTATTCGGCCGGTATGGGAAGTTTGATCGTTTGTGTGTACCCAACCATGCGCCTCTCCGGACTCATTTCTTGGATTTGGCACATGGTCGGAGTGGACACTTCAGCTTTGAGAAGACTTATGGAAGTCTTTTGCAACAGTTTGATTGGCTAAGAATGAAGGGATCTACTCAGAAATTTATTGTTGAATGTCAAGTCTGTCAAAGAACCAAGGTCCATAGGCATAAGCCTTATGGTCTGTTGAAACCCCTCCCCATTCCTGATGGACCCGATGAGTCGGTCTCTATCGATTTCACGGACACGAGGAAGGTGAGCGAGGGAGGACATTCACAAGTCATGGTCATCGTGAATCGTTTTTCCAAATTTTTGAATTTGATTCCTCTACCTCCTCATGCACCAACTGAGCTTGTGATCGAAGAATTTCACCAGCAGTACCTTCTGCAATATGGACCCCCGAAAACTCTTGTGAGTGATTGGGACACCACGTTCATTAGTGCTGATTGGACTTCACTTCTCAAATCTACGACATTAAACTCAACAAGACTTCTGGTCGACAACCCGAAGCCAATGGATTGGCCGAGGAAATCAACCAGACCGTCATCCAACTACTTCGCACGTTAGTTGTTCCAGATCAGAACACGTGGGACAAGGAGCTACACGAAGTGAAGGGGTTGTACAACAACTCCATTCACTCAGCAACTGACGTGACACCGAATCAACTGCAATATGGTTGGCAGTTGCGCAATCCTCTCTCTCCTATCTGCTCCCCGAATGGTCCCCTGGTCTGACACCCGGCATACCTGGCTACAATGCCAAGTTGTAGCCAGGTATGTCGGGTGTCAGACCAGGGGACCGTTCGGGGAGCAGATAGGAGAGAGAGGATTGCGCAACTGCCAACCATATTGCAGTTGATTCGGTGTCACGTCAGTTGCTGAGTGAATGGAAAAGCACTCAAGTAGCAGGTAGGCCGGTACCACTCAAGTAGTGGTATAAGCGTCGGGTACTGGAGTCCAAGTAGAAGAAGACAAAAAGTTGGCACTTTTAGAGGCCCAATATCGGTAGGTTAGAGGTGGGCCGGTACCAGTCCAATTAGCCCGAGTCTAGGGCATGTCTGGATGATAGCAGAGCCTGCAATGATGTTTCCCTCCGAAAGGGAGGAGGTACCGGTTGCTGGGAGGCCGCTCGGCCTAGGAAGTCACCACCCAAGAGGCCAGAAGGCCGCTATATCTTCCGAAGGAGCAAGCAACTCCTCCCCATTTGTGGTATGCAAGGATTGTCGGCATGTTGCTGGAGCCAAGCGCTGGACCTTGGCAGCACTGCCTGGAGGTGACGAGTTGCTGGGCGCTCAGCCTGGCTATGGCGAGGAGCCCAGCCTGAGCAGGAGGAAGAAGGGAGTGAAGGAGGAGAGTGGCGAGGTACCTACCTCGCTATGGTGGACATCATCTTCAGCACCTTGTTGGTCGCTGCATCTGGAAGGCCCCAGTTGGGGTAGTGCCGCACCAAGGAAGCTCGAGGCAGAGTCAGGCATGGCGGCTTAGTCAGCAGCGACATAGCTGCTTTGGGTTGTCCTTTGGACAGGAGTGCAGCAACATAGCTGCCTTGCGTTGTCCTTTGCATAGGAGGGCAGAGCCCTCAATAATCTGCCATAGCCTAGGCATGCAAGAGGTGGAAGAAGGGGGGAAGCCATAGCTATGGTGGACCTACTGTGATGCCAACAGTAAGAGGGACCTTCGGACATTGATTCTAGTTCATCCACTCATTGTTATCCTTAATACTCTTAAAGCGTGCAGCGGGTCTCGCATAACGCTCCCACGAGAACCCGGTTGCCAGTGTTGGGAAAGGCGCTGTGGCGAGAGGCGCGCCTGCGGGGAACTCTTTAGCTTTTTCCGAAACGCCAGGCCTTCGTGAAATGGCGGGAGGCTGAATTTTGCACGGGGCCCGGGGAAGATGCACCGTTTTTTTTTTTTTTTTTGGGGGGGGGCCGGGGGCGGGGGGGCCTTCAGGAGTCATCAGGTGACGTACATTGGCCAGTCGGTCCTCGAAGATTCGGGATGTCGTGCGCGTCGGCCAGTAGGCCCAGGCCCGGTGCTCGCTGGCCGATATACTCGCCGATTTCTATCGTCCTCGTTCGGCACCCGCCATTTTCCATCTCGCACGTTCTATGC
>BFEA01000011.1:5878794-5894050 GCA_003427395.1 Chara braunii
GAGAGAGAGAGAGAGAGAGAGAGAGAGAGAGAGAGAGAGAGAAACTTACTTGCTTTCGTTGTTGCTGGCGGCCATAGCTGCGATCTTGAGAAAACTGTGTACATCATTTCAAGTTGGAATTAAGTTTTGAGTGTCCTCGCATTGTGCCGATCTTGCCATTGCGACTTTCATCCGGACGAGCCGGATCTTTGCACTGGTATCTGAACGGGGCTCTTTTTGTCCCCGCCCCCCGGCTGAGGAGGTGCACCCACGGTAGGAGGAAGGTGTTACCGAGGTGGAAGCGCTCATGCAGGCAAAAAGGCGCTCGACAGGGATCAGTCAGGCAGGCATGAGGTAGAAGAGGGAAGTGTGTGGCGTGGGAGAGGAGGAGTGCGCTTGTGGAGGAGAAGGGCACGCAATGCAAGGAAGAGAGTGCCGAGTAGCCATGGTGAGACACCCGCATCGTGGTGAAGAAGTAAAACGAGCACAAGAGAGAAGCATGCGACAGTGGAAGAAGCGGACGAGGCAAAGGGAAGGCGCACAGCACAAGGGGGCTCGCAAGCGGAGGAAGAGTGCAGCACGCAGCATGCGTAAATGAGTGTAAAAGGAACCGCATGGGGGTGGAGGGCTGGTGTGAAAGGAAATAGAGGCGATCTGAAAGAGAAAAAAGAAGTCGCAATTTAAAAACAAAAAAAAAAGGAGAAAGGGCGTGGTGGTTGTGTGTGAGAACACCCTCACACTTCTTCGATAGAGTGCTCGACGTGATTGCAGTCAGACACATCGGGGCTGTACTGCGGGAAGGCACGGGACAGTGCATATGCCCTGGGAAGGAATTTGAGTGACGGCCTTGGCTCAGTTGAAACATCTGTGAGCTGTTGAGCTCGAGGACTCAGCCGCGAGTCAGGTGAAGAGCAGACCAGCGTTCAAGTCCAACGAGCATCAAGTCTGACCACTCGATCAAGTGTGTGAGCGCGCCAACCGGCGATGATGGAGAAAGGTGCAGCGCTGCAACGTTCGAGGATGAAAGGCCGGCGTGGTGTGATAAAAAGACAAAAGAAGAAGTGTGGTGTGCGTGGTAAAGAAAAGCTGCAGCATGCAGGTAGGGGAAAGCTGGTGTAATTGGAACAAGGCCGGCAGGGGAGAGAGATGACCGCAGCTGTGAACAAAAACCAAAAAATCTGGGGTTTGGCGGGGGAAAAAGATGAGGAGAAATGGGAAACTTGTAAAAGGGGTGCAGCGGACCTACTGACGTCAGCAAGCGAGAGAAAGTCTTCGATGAGCTTGGAGGTGAGGTATTTGATGTCCTTAGCCTTGCATGATGCGGTTATGGCGCTAATTCTCTGTTATGTCGATCTTTCCCTGGACTGAGCTGCAAGAGTTCGTCTTTCTGTTGCTGTCAAAGTAAGTCCTAAGTTGGTAGGAGGTTTAGGTGCCAGTCTGCAACAAGCCATTGCGTAAAGTAGCAAGCACGGGCGTTGAATGGATGGCACTTGTTAAACAACCCATCTAGTCCAAGCAACGGTGCGTGCAAGGGAACCACATGCATACAAGTGCTCCCCAAGGTCTTTGAGGGGTTACCCTGCAACCGGCAAACGTGTGAAGTAGCAAGCACGGGCATTGAGCGGCGGGCTCCAGTTAAACAACCCGTCCCTGTCTAGCCCAAGAAACGGTAGTGACTGGCGTACGAGCGAACCGCGTGTGTACGAGCGCTGACCCAGGGAGGTGCAGGCACTACTTGGCCACGTCGTCTGTTGGCTACATTAAACAATTCTTGAGGACTGTGTTGGCTGTCCCTAAACTGCCAGTTGGCCAACATAGTTGTCAAAACTTTTCTCTGTAGAAGAGTCCGTTAAATGAGGCAATTGCGGAACTAGACATCAGTTCCGTTTAGATTGCGGGTCTAGAGTCATGCGGGTTAGAGTTGGGGACATACAAGTCCAGTCGAGGGGGCTACGTCAAAGTCTAAGGGGTTGTGGAATAGGGTCTGTACAGACTAACTGTTGTATGAATTTTCCAAGATGGATGACTACCCCATGTATTCTGTATTGGCTTTTTGTCGTACTCATACAACCCCTTCTCCATTTCTTCTTTTCCCTGGGATTCTGGCGTAGTGTACACATTCCAGTGATAGACCGCCGTAGTGGTAGAAATACTTTACAGCCAGGGGACAAAGGGTGCGAAGAACCGCAAAAGAGAAGACAAGGGCAGAAGATTGGACACAGTGACGAGTGACGAAGGAGTTGAAAAGAGGAAGGAAGGATGAGAGAAGGGACAGACTTCCAGTGGCGGGACACCAACGGTAGCAATTGGAACCGGGCCTTCCATCGTGACAATAGATGACCGCCTCGCGGAAGCAAAAAGCGAAAAGGCAGAGGCGAAGTAAAGAAAGGAAGACTTGTAGGCAGCGAGAAAGCATGTGGAAGGAGACAAAGAAAAGATGCAGCAGGTGGTCCGAGGAGAAATTGTTGTCCACTTGTAAAAAATAGCAAAAGAGAGTGGTCAACCAGTCGTAAACCAGGTAGCTGTGCTGACCCTCAACAATCAGCTGGCAATTGAAGAGTTGTGAAAGAAGTTGAAGACCTCGGTGCAGATGATGGAAAAAGACCGCCTCTTAGTCGAACCAAAACTTTAGTACCCTCGACACTGACCTTAGTGTCCTCAATACTAACTTGAGAACTTCAAATGAGAATATAAAGGGGAGGGTGGAGGGAGCCACAAGGAGGCTGAGGGAGGCAGGAAGGAGGGAGGGTGGAAGGAGGGAGGAAGTCGGGAGGAGGAGAAGAAAATTCTAAGAAGAGGAAGAGGAACACAAGAAGAAAAGGAAGGGAAGGAGAAGCAGCATAAGGGCTTGCGCGTTGTTGGTTGATCATTGTCGACTGGAGGCTTCATCGTCGAATCGTCGGCATGGCTGACTTAAGTGAGTCTCCATGTGTGTGTGGTAGTGGCAGCAGTGTTAGTGGTGGAGCGAGGCAAAAGCATGGTGCGGTAGCGCGAGGCAAAAGCATGGCGCGCGGCGGCGCATCGCAGAGGCATGGCACGACAGCGAGGTCCAGATCGGTGCGCGGTCTTAAGATCTTAAGACCGCGCACTGATCTGGACCATCGATCCGGCCGGACCGGACGACCGCGATCTTAGATTTCTTACATGACGTGGGCGATCCAGGCCGTGGGCCAGTAGGACCGACGACGGCCTGGATCTGGGATTGGCTCCCTTAGTGATTTTAAACCGCAAGTACCTTTGGACGTTCGCTGCCGAAACATTCTGTGGTCAGTTCCCGAGCCTGACCGGGAGTCACGCGTTTGATGAGACGAAGTAGGGGGAAAAAAAAAACAGAAGTAACCCATTGTTTCTGTTTCAGGCCTGAATGCAGTAGCGGTTTTCTATTCTCAAGTAGGCCTAGTGCAGCGTGAAAGGAGGGAATTCTTTTTTGCCAAAACAAAGAAAAAGAAAGTTGTCCGTTGTTCCCGTCTGAGCAGTGTTCGCAGTAGAGGCTTTCTATTCGCCAGTACTGCGTGATTGACGGGCAATATCTGGCAAAAAAAAAAGAAAAAAACAAAGCAATTGTCAGATTTTGTTTGTCCTCTGGTTGCTTGTGATCATTAGAGGATTTCTATTCGCCAATACTACGTGATTGGCCGCCGATTTAAAGTCAGCGTGGGAGACCCAAAAAAAAAAAAAAAAAAAAGTTCCCAGACTCCGTTTTGATTGGAGGCCACCTCCAAGTGCACTGGCGGGAGGATTTTTGTTCACCAACGCTGCGTGGCCTCGTTTTTTTTTCTTTTTTTTTTTCGTTTTCAACTGGAGGCCGCCTCCATCCTTGATACAAGCCCAGCCCGAAGCTACACCGACCCTGCAGGGCGACCTCCGCGCATGCCAGAGGTCGGGAAAAAGTAGTTAGGTTAGGTACTGGCGGTTTAATAGCGTAGGGAAGAAAGACAGGGTTAGAAATGAGAATACTTAGCGTGGTTCCTGACTCAAATCGAAACATCTAATGGACTGCTGATTGCAGATGATGCCATTTGAAGACCGGTCAACACCAAGGAACTACAAGCCAATTCACGACTGAGAGATGTTTGTCAAGTAGTGCCCCTTTTGCAACAACAATCACCAATAAATACTCCCATCGCTCGCCAAACCTTCCTTCACCCTTCCACCAGTCCATGTTCGACTTGTGGATGAGAAGAGCAGCTGGCTGTTAGTCAACACAACGCCAGTCAGCCTTTGGCGGGCACCGCACTCTTGATCTCGCCGGCTATAGATAGTGCTCCTGCGGGGAACTGCTCTGATACCAAATTGCAAGGAAGGTGCGTGCGAGAAACTTGATACATGGCCGACATGAACTCCGTTGATCAACATGTATGAGATGACCAGACAGAGTTGACAAGGCAAATCACATTTGTCTCTTGATTAAGAAAGCTTTCTTCTCACCTCCAACCTATCATGCAACAGTGAAGAGAGAGTCCATGACTCGCCCCTGATGCCACTGACCAGTCAGTATGAAGGCCCATCCTACTGCTACACCTAGCCTGCACTACCCATCCTCCCTGCGATAGAATTCTGTCCCACCTGCTGATGACCCCTGGGAGACTTGTCATGCCGGAGTTCTTCCCTTCTGACCACCAGGTAAGTTCCATCAACCTCTCTCATGGTCCATGACTCGCCCCTCATGCCACTGACCAGTCAGTATGAAGGCCCATCCTACTGCTACACCTAGCCTACACTACCCATCCTCCCTGCAAAAGAATTCTGCCCCACCTGCTGATGACCCCTTGGAGACTTGTCATGCTGGAGTTCTTCCCTTCTGACCACAAGGTAAGTTCCGTCAACCTCTCTCATGGCCTTCCTTCACCTCCCAAGGATCCCGCTACCCTCTGTGTACACGGCGTCCTACAGCCATGGCGCTCGCCTTTTTCCTCAGAGCACAGTAGTATGGCGCTTGCCACTGCACGACTCTGCTCCTCCCTACACGCATGCGTTGACTTAAAGCTGGCACAGCAGCGACCTGCATCTGTATGTTCCCTTGACTGGTTCAGCCTCGACTTATCTACAGTCTCTGGGCTCTTCTTCGTCGGGTAGATAATGCCTACCAGAATGTTTGGGTGTCCGGTGAAACCTACCCGGTCCAAGCAGAGTTACAAAGTCCCTCTCCTGGGCCTACCAGGCCCTCACGGACCCGGGACCCAAGACCTACCAGCTCTGAACAGCCTGCCACGCAGCCCCAGGGGCCTGAAAAGTCTATTGTGATTCTTGGCACTGAACCTCCAAGAAACGCCCCACCATACGTAGAATCTGCATTCTGGACAACCTTCAAAGAACAGCTGAGAGGAAGTATAACAACAACATCAAGAAACGTGAAGTTTACAAGCCAAGCAGGCCTTTTGGAGCTTATTCACCTGCCCGAAGAAAAACAAAAAAAAAACTTAAAAAAAGGGATAATTTTTAAAATGCCCCTCCGACTTCCATTTATTTGCGGTTTGCCCCTCCGACGGCCGACTTACCCTGGCCCCTGGGGCCTCTGAAGTTTCCTGCAGGCCCCTGTCAGTGAGGGGTGCAACTTTCCAGCATACCCCTGTGGCTCTTGGTGGCATTTTCACCGTTCCCTTGGCCCTGGGAGGGGAGCTACAGGGGCATACTGGAAATTTGGAACCGATACTGGTAGGGGCATATTGAACATGTTTCAGGCCCAAACGATGCCAGGGGTTTTTCGGAAACTTCGATTGTTGTCAGAGGGACGCAACAGGGTAATGCAGCCGTCTGCTGCAAATAAATGGACGCCGAAGGGGCATTTCGAAAATTTTCCTAAAAAAAAGAAACAATACATTATTATATTCTTGAGGAAATTCATTCACATGTACCTTCCTCCTGGCTATCGTACGAACCTAGAGCTGTTGAGCTGTTCTCTTTCATGACATTCAGGTTGTTCCCTTCAACAGTAAGAACTACTAAGAAGTTATCCCTGCACCACCTTTCAGCAGAAAAAGGAATTTGCTTCTATTCATGCCCAATGTGGCATGCTGATCGCCTCTCTTCGCTGCAAAACTTCCCTTTCCTAGTGCCACAATTGCAAATCTGATCACATGCCTACGGTCAGCCTTGAGCTTAGGATGCCAATTCTTACCAGTGCGCCCCAGCATGCTCGAATGGATTCGACCTTGCTTTACTTGCTTTGGCCTTCATCATTGCATCCAAACCATCCAGTACCCATTCACACGACTCCAGCTTGAGCTCTGCAGGGACAAGCAGCAAAACCAGAAGATGCAATCTACTCAATCCAAGCTTGAACACGCGCACGAGCTCCCACCTAGCTCAATCTGAAAAGTTGAACCAACCTCGAGCAGTGCTGGCAAGTAGTAGCAACCACTTAATATAAGGAACAAATCGGCACCAGAGACTGGGATACCAATTTTTCTGACAACAAAACTAACAAGCTGATGTGAGTCCACCCTCATCCAGTGGGCTTCAACACATAATAAAATAAAATACCATGAACTAAGTCAGTAAAGATAATGCACGAGAATACTGCAAGATGGGATTCAGCGACTCGTGAAAACCACCTCGAGAGTCGAAACTATAGTACCACATTGTCCGAAGCAGACCAGCTATCTGTCCACACTGTACGACCCCGACAACCCCTCAGAAAAGGCCCATCAAGACATATTTTCAGTCTGGCTTGAATAGAGCTCCAAGATGTATAAAGGGTGTTCTTCTAAGGTGGAATTTTAAGACCAGACCTAAGTAAAGTTGTTAGGTGTTTCGCTGTTTTGAAGAAGGTGAGATTCGAGCCCAGGACCTCCGAGTACAGCCTGTTAGCTAGGCATAGAAGGCAGTCCTTTTTTTTTGTTTTTAACATAGCACTCACTGATGCCCCATCTACTCTGACAGTCTGGTTGCTTTTCACCGGCAAGCATCCAAGTAAATCAACAAAGGGGTAGAAGCAAAGAGAGACCAGCTCAGTCCCATGTACAAGGCACCTGTGGCTGTGAGAAGCTGTTTGCAGTGCAATAACAGCGCAATTGGAGGGGCAACTATAATTTCAAACATCCGCGCCGCTTTAGCCAGGGGACAGTCGCTCAAAGGTGTACGGCAGCTAATCGTATACCATTTTTGCAGCCCAGACGGGCTCCCTCTGCTGTATTGCCGCTCTTCAATGCTCAGGCCGCATCAATTCATAACAGCCCCTCCTCACTGATATATTCTCTCAAACCTGCGTCCCTTGCAAGTTTCAAGTCATTCAAAAGCACAACCCCATTCTACTCAGTGCTGCGCCTCTATACTGTTCAAAATCTCCACACAACCCCTTTTATCGTCGTTTACCTCTATGTCGTGCCTTTGATCAAACTCCTCCCAGGTCCCGGTGGCCTGCACTATTTTAACTTGTTATAGTTAACCCCATCAGAACACATCTCAGCACATTTGACGAGTGGAGCGGCGAGGCCCTGTGGCCACGCGCTATAGGGCTATTTCCAAATGCTGACAGGTGAAGGGGCCGCGGCACATAAAGTCTGCCTGGCGGCAGCTAGAAAGGGCAAAAAAGACAAAAAGTCGACGGGGGAGGGGGCAGGCGCTGAGGAAAATACGAAATACCCCGCCGGGACTCCTCCGCCACGGTGGATTAGGGCGGAGCCACCGCTGCCCTCGACTCTTACACCACTGTCAATTTTCTGTGGTGCGAATAACAATTTTTTTGTGGGGCAACCGACAGGCTTTAAATTCCTTTAATGCATGTGGCACAACCTTTACTGTGACTGGCACCACGGGTAAGGCGGCCCTGATTGACAGCAATACTTCACCTCCACTGTCCAGATCACTGTGAAGCAAGAAGAAGCCATCACGTGGTGCTCATGAGCACTGACAATCAGTTAGAAAAGGAGTTTTAAGGCGCTCCCAACCGCCCAGATCGAGATCCAAAGCCCAGCAAACCGAGATAGGCAAGAGATTGGAGTGCAGCGTATCCCTGCGGCCCATTTAGCTATAGAGGATTGTTCTGATGTCTGGACAGGATAGCCTACTGAAAAACCTGAAGTGTTTGAATTTTCTCACACACGGATTGGAATCACATAGTTATTTTGTAAGCTAGCTTCCTAAACTTGAGCTTGCCCTCCATGGGGGCTACACAAGGTTGCATGTGTGTTAAGTATGTTCCTCAGTTGATTTTTCTCAGAAAAAGTGTGGCCTTCTGCGCATTCCCAGAGGAGCCCGAGTGCGGGATCTTTTCTCATTTGAGTGTTGGCTGTCAAGGGGGGATAAGGGGGGTATACAGTGGCTTTAAAGAGGCTAAAGCAGTTTAAGGGGTGTAAGGGGGGCTGTCTTAGTCTGATTCTTTTATTTAACTTTTTTCTTTTTGAACTTCGATTCCGGAATTCAGATATGACCCTCACCCAAAAGCCGTCAGCATTGCAAATCTACACAGCATTTTTCTTCCGGATCTTTTTTTTCTTTTTTCCTTTTCTTTTTGCGCTGGGGCTTCCCGAAACTCTGCCTGGGGCTGATGCCTGGCCGGGCAACCGGGCATGAGTCCGGGCACAAGTTGCGTGCTCGGGCGGCCAGAAAAACAACCTAGGTATGTTCCATATATTCGTTGCATCAAGTAAGTTGAATTCAGCAAGGAGTTCTGAGGTAAGTCAGGTGACCCTCCGCCAAAAGTCTTTGCATTGCAGATTATCGTAAATTTCTCTTTTACGGAGAAAGACATGGTTTTGTGCACTGCAAGACACTGGCTGCAAACCTCCTGTCCGGATCTGTCCAACTCCAAGCCTGCCAGACATCTGCCCTTACGACCTTGCCTCAGACCAGTTACAAACACGGAGTATACACTCCCTCTAGTGGCCATGTAATAATCTATTAATCTTCAAAGATGGAAAAACAACAAAGCTCTGCTTGATACCAGGACTTTGATTGTCAACCTCCACCGTGCGATTCTCCCTCCAAGAGTGGGTCCATCTGTTTTGGCTATCATGAACAGACACAACTCCCAACAACCAATCACAAGAAAGAACCTGCGAAGATCACAATTGGAATTCACACTGATGATGAGCCACTCAAACAGCTATCGTAACAGAGTTTATTCCAATATCTCGCCACTCTCAGAACTCACACCCCACTCTCTATCCTACACCTAGTTAGTAGCGCCACATCTGCATAGCCTCCCAGAGGCCAGCGCCAACCACCCTGATGAAGAGTGGGTCCATCTGTTTTGGCTATCATGAACAAAGACGCACACGATTACTCCCTTGCCTACCGAAGCGAGGGCAGCCTACCTAAGCTAAGAGGAGTGTGAACAGAAGAGAGAGTGCATAAAATACTAGCATATAAAACTGCTACTAGTCATTTGCGCAGAGCATATGATGTGAAGTGTATTGCAAAGCATTCTTCTGGAAGGTTCAAATGTGCATCCACGTTTTACCAGACGCCAAGGATTGAACGTAAACAAATTAGGGTTCCCGCACCAGTACAAATTGCTTGCACGACACTTGCTCTGTGCGAATGGGGTTATCCTGTTTGGATAGCAACATCAGAGGGGTGGTGGTGTGAACCTCAACAAGGGTCTTCCTGTCCCCGCTAACTCTTTCATGCATGAAGGGGCATGGGCCTCTACACAAGGAAGAGCAAAACTGTGGGAATCGAAGTGAAGACCCCTTCTTCTTCCCCACTCCCACTGTTCATCTGCAGCAGATAAATGAAAGCCTGATGTCACTCTGCCCATAAGGGGATGGCGAGCAGTTACCATTGGATTCCTCCTCTTAACCCATTGCCGCCACCCTCCGTTCCCCAATGTCTATGCGTTTTCCCACAGTCCATAGACACCCCCCAATATTGGACTGTTTGTCTCACGTGGGATCGCCCTTAACACATCAACAAGGGAGGAAAGAGAGGGACTTTCTGCAGGGTGACACAGGGTGATGCAGGGCCTTGTGTGATCAGAGCTTCGCATAAAATGGGGGACAAGGAGGGTAATTTTGCACACAAATGGGGAAGCCATCACCAAATGAATCATGATTGCTCTACGGCTTACCTTCTATTGTCTTCACTTGCAATCTTGGTTGATCATCATGAACTTGATCATTTGACATTGCCAAGATTATGCCATGCCTGTCTGATACCATTGCAACTTCAGGGTCCTTTTAAAGATCGATTTGAGGATGGTAGACGGACCAGAGCAACAACAACAGGAGAGAACATATCAAATAAAGATAGCGAAAGCAACCAAGCCCAACTGAACACCATATAGCATATTCACGTCCAGCTTTGCCTTGCATCTTACACACAATTCTATTTTTTCTTCAAAAATTGCGGTTGTATTGTCACAGCTACCGTGTATTCTGGACAGCATCAGCCAAGTTCCTTTTTTCTTGTTCACTTTATTCCTTAGGAAAAAAAAGAAATGGTAGCCCCCTAGCGTTAATCCATCCATTTCATTTCATCAGGATTCAAACTCATGATCTGTCATTTAATAGTAACATTCATCTAGCATTCGGCCACTTGGGTGGCATACCATCAGTGCAGTTGCTTTCCAGCTGCAACAGCGGCGACCCATCAAAAAGTACAACAGTCCTCATTCTAATAGAATCTAACTGCATACAATATTTCCAGTTCACTCCTTGCGGACATTTCTGCACCAGCAAAACAAAACTCCTGGGCCTTAATGCTCTTCTCTTTGCCTCGAAACAATTGCCTTCTCACTTTGCTAAGCCCAGATATCAGAGCTGTGTTGTGTTGTGAAACAGCGTGTCATTACTTCCATGATTCCATGTTTAATTCATTTGGCTGCATGCATCTAATGCTCCCAAAACTCTTCCCCACTTTCTCATCAAAATCTCCTCACAGGACCCTTCCCTGATTCCCCTCCTCCACATTCCACCTTTTCTGACTTTTCATGAATATTTAATATTAGCCTTTACTAGATGGCGTCTTGTGGCTTGGCTCGCAAAAAAACAAACATAACAGATAATTCATTCGTGCTGGAGACAACTGATCGATGCGAACTCTCTCTCTCTCTCTCTCTCTCTCTCTCTCTCTCACACACACACACACACACACACACACACACAGAGGGTTGGTCCGAAGTGGGAAGTGGGGCAGCGTGGATAAGGAAGCTGCCCCCAGCTGGTTAGGTCGTGTTGGGTCGATACTAGACCTGACCAGGTTGATTGAGAGTGAGCTTGTGGTGGCGAGACACATCAAGAGGACTTCATGCGACAATTTAAGAGAGGCGACAGTGAGAGGCACTCGCACCTGGAATCTGACCTAAGGGAGACACTTGGCGACTTAAGGGCCTCCCTCAGGTAGGCGGGCTAGAGGGAGGTAGTCATTCTGCATCTATGGACTGCAAGTTACTACTTCGTTCTTCAGCATGGGCGGGGGATCCGGCGTTGCACTTTGGTGTTGGAGTCAGACCCTCCTACATGATAGGACACTAGTGTAGAGGTAGCAATTGGGGTTAGGGAGACCACATGAGGAAGGGGGGTGAGTTATACTTCATCTCAGTGTCCGGGCCACTCAGGTAGGTGTCGTGCACCTTGTGTGAGTGCACGGTATTGTTTGTCCTGTTGGGGTACTTCTGGATCTCTTTCCTACTCCTGTGAAGTCTTGGTTGTGCGCATTCGTGTGCAAACTACTTACTGGCCTAATGGATGGAGAGATGAAGTATCTTGCTTTGAATGCCATATCTTTCTACAGTGCTTTGTCTATTTATTCTAAGCGGATGTAGTATGTAGGTTCTCTCTGAAAAGTTCAATTTCGTTTTTCAGTACGGTAGAGAGACAGAAAGTAGGACAGTGTGGTAATCTTCTTGGTTGGGACTTGGTTGTGGCCTACGTGGGACCCATCGGGACTCCGTGGGACCAGGCCCAAACAAGAAAGGCCCCTTGGACCCAAATCTGTTGACTCAATGTCGCTCTCTTTTCTGTCTAGAATTCGCTGTTTTTCGTTTGGTTAGAGCACTCGCTGCCGAGGGGATCTCGGCTGAGACGTTTTGCGGACTGATGACGCATAATCCGATGCTCGACTTGCACCTTATACACCACTCAATTCTCCATTGTTGTATGTCGTCGCTTGTAGTCTGATTTGCTGTACTTTGACGGTGCCGATCGGATTAGGTTAGAGGGGATCTCGTACTTGGTCTGACCGGAATGAAGCGCAGAGTCACAACTCTCTTCTGAACAATTTATTGCTCTCTAGTCCAAATATTTTGTCGCTCCGGCTAGGAGTTCTACCTTCTCTTCTTTGTGCCTTTCAGTCTGTTTCTTTTGCTGAAGTTCATTTCATGCCCATCGTGACGTGTGGACGAGAGAAGAGAAAACTGAGGGATCTAGTAGTTCCAACACGGCAGTAGCCAAGCCTTCTGAGATTCTAAAGGCTCAGATGGATGCAGCGAATGAAGAAGAAAAACCGCTGTACCAACTGAGGGATCTAGTAGCTCCAACATGGCAGCAGCCAAGCCTTCTGAGATTCTGAAGGCTCAGATGGATGCAGCAGATGAAGAACATAAACTGCTGACCAGAGGCCCGCTATCAGAAGGAGCTGGCCAAGGAGGAGGAGGAGGAAGAGGCCAAGCAGAAATCCGCTAATCAGAACAGTCTCAACCCTGCCTGATTTAGAAGTAAAAAAGGATCTGATCAAGTTTGTACGTGCCCTCATAGATTGTCACTCACTCAGTGAGCTACCTAGTATAAAGTCCCAACTACTCGACCAAATGAGCCAGCTGCGGACTCATATGGCGGAAATGGCCAAAGGAGCACAGTGACCATTTGCAGCAGACGGCAAATCTGCATCAGGCCCAGATCTCAAATTCCCTTCTCCTTACCTCTTGTAGCTAACTGTTATGTCCTTGCACCTCTCCATACTTCTTCTTCTTCTTCTTCTTCTTCTTCTTCTTCGTTGAGTTTGGTTGCAAGTCTTCCAGGACCTGCAACAAGTGCAGATTCCGTTGTTGCTACAAGTGACGACGCAGGAAATTTTGCAATTGTTGCAGCCCAGAGATTGGAACCAGCAATGGCTGGTCCCAGCTATAGCAGTCCATACATGGACCGAAAAGCGGTGATGATACCATCCAGATACGACAGCAAGGAAGACGTCGAGTCCTGGATCAGCTCCATGAGAGCTCACTTTGACAGGTACAAGGCACTCGAAGAGTGAACCAGTCCTTGATCCTAGGGACAAACGTCGGGACTGTCCGAAGGGGCTTCCTAGAAGTCCAAGCTATGCAAGCTGGGTATGCTAAGCTCGATCTGACAGAGTGGCTTAAAGTCACTCCAGTAGCCACTCCAGAAGAAGCGCTGATTACACAATACAAGGACCCACATGCTGCAGCAAGAGTAAGTATCCAACTTGATGACCTCAAGCGCAGCAAGTGGGAGGGCACCATGCACAAGTTGCAGATGCATTTCAGCAAACTCTTTGCTACACCACGGTTGGAAATGACTGCGCAATCGTGCTTGGATCTAATGAATGGGACGGTTCCCACCACTTTTACACATCACCTAGGCAGAGATCTCATTGGTTATGCTGACTGGTTTTCCCTCATGAAGGATATAGTTAGTCTCGAGGCAACACACCTTGTTACCACAGCAAGCAGCAAAAAGGCCTACGGCCGCAAACGGTTTCATGGCAGCAACCGTCTTGTCGTGCACGACTTGTTGGAGGCTAAAGGAGAGGCCAAAGCAGATGACCCCACTCTTGGCGACAGCCAAGAACACGACGTTGAAATAACATATTCTTCAGCCCATGAGTCTAAGATCAATAACGAAGAAGAAAAGTTCAGAGTCTTCAAAAGGACTACCCATGGTAAGGGAAACCAGAACTGGAACTCGGCAAGGGACATTGTACCACTCCCTAAAGGAGCCAAAATCCCAGCCAATCCGGAGGACGCAAGTACTAGACCTTGGGTTGACCTCCGGACCAGTGAGGCTGAATGGAAGGCTAGGGTAAGGAAAGGGGTTTGCCTACACTACTAGAAGACTAATCATAAGGTCTAAGGATGCTATAGGCTGCAGGGAAACCAGAAGCGGGCGTAGAGAGTTCATCAACGCACTCTACAGCAAGGGAGTTCCCCCAAGGAAATTGGCACGGTACAGCAGTCCTTCCTTGAAGCCCCAACTTCTGTTGATTCCAAGGTCGATGTTTGTCATGTATGTATGTTGAGCCTTGGGAGGAGTCTGAGAAGGTCACCTTTCACTAGCACTTAGAGCATTGGGCTGAGATGAAACACCAAAATACTCAAGGGGCAATGAAGTTAATCTTCTTCAAACTTCTCATTAACCACCGCTATCTCTGTGTCTTGAACTTCTCATTAACCACCGTTATCTCCATGTCTTGATTGATTGTGGTTCCACAACTAACTTCATGTCATCACACGGGATACGCAAAGCGAGCTTGGAGATGAAGTGAGTGGCTTTGCAGAGCTCTTGCCAGACTCAGGTAGGCAACAAAGAAGTTGTCCAGTCCAACCAGTCTGAGTCTAAGGCCTGTATGGGCAATATCAGAGTCTGCAATGATTTTTCACTCTGAACAGGAGGAGGTATAGGTTGCTTGGAGGCCGCGCGGAGTGGAAGTCACCGCCCAAGAGGCAAGCAGGCCGCTATATCTCTAGGAGGAGCAAGGGGCTCCTCATTCTTCGGTGTGCAAGTTTGGTTGGAGCAACGCTGCTTGGAGCAGCACTGCTGTGGAGGAAAGACCCAGCTCTCCACCTCGGCTATGGTGGAGAACCATGGGCTGAAGGAGGAGGAAGACGAGAACTAGGAAGGGAGCCAGAGGTACTTACCAGGCTATGGTGGACGTCATCTTCATCCCTTGGTGGATGCTCCATGAAGGCCCCGTTGGGGTAGAGCTGCACCAAGAAGCTTCGAGGCAGAGTCAGGCATGACAGCCTGAACAGGAGCAGCCATAGCTGCTTTGTGTTGTCCTTTGCACAGCAGCGCAAGGCTCTGGTAGTCTGCCATAGCCTCGGCCTTCGAGGAAGAAGGAGAAGGGTGGCCATGGCTATGGTGGACCTCGATGTTGTACCTACAGTAGAAGAGGGATTCGGACGCTAATTATGTTTCAGCCATTCAACATCATTATTATTTGGTTGCACCCCCCGTCTGTTGGCGGCCCTTGACTGGTCGGCTGCCGACCTGCCGACCGATCGGCTGGTCAGCACCTACCCGTCTAGGGTTGTCGGCATCCCGCAGAAAAAAGAAAAAAAAAAATATATATATATATATATAACCCCCAAGAACAACACCACCACCCCCATAGCGGCCCCCAACACCCCCATACACCCCCAAACCCCCAAACCACC
>BFEA01000011.1:5894192-5909490 GCA_003427395.1 Chara braunii
AAAGTTTCTCAGCGGATTCGGGCAGTACTCAGCAAGCGCAATACAGGCCCCAACTCAGATTTGAAAAAAAATCCGTGGATGGTTGTTTTTTTTTTCCTGACTGGTCGGCAGACCGCCGACCGCTCGACCCTACTGGTCAGCTGCAATACGGTCGGCGGTCGGGGTCAGCAGTCTGCAAACAACCCTGATTTATTGTTTGAATAAAAGGGGAGGAGAAAAGGGGGAAGCGAATGGTTGGTGCACGGAATACGAGTGGGAACGATATACAGAAAGCCAAGTTGCGAAATCACATAGATGTCCAAGTAAATTGTACAAGCAGAGAGCGCAAATGCACCGAGATTCCATCCAAATAAGAGCAATACAATGAAGTAATGAGCCAATGTTTAAGCCCTCAGGCCACACCAACACCGTATCCAAAGTCCCCTCTCTATGTCTGACGCCCAGTGCCCAGCCTACACTACTCGCCTATCCTACCTACATCAACATTCATGCAACAGGCTCACTTCGACTCTTGAAGACCAATTTACATGACGTCAACACCATAGCCAACCTCTCTTCATGTACCAGGTATGTATCTCGTCTCCCCTCATCAGACCCTGACCACCCACACTCGCCTCCTTCCTGAAGATCACCGATCGCCCTCTTACCCACAAGCGCCCTGCAGCCCAGATATGGCTGCTAGAGCACCGCTGCCCAGCAGCACCCCTCTTCACCTCACAAGCGCCTGCACGTGCCCCAACCGCTAACGCAACATGCAGCGTCTCGCGCAGCAACGCAGCAGTGTGACCGCATTGCCTACGTGGGCCAGAATGCCAGACCCTGGCTGCCTTCCTTTCCTATATGGAAGTGGCTGCCTTTGCTTGGCTGCGTGTGGCCTGGCTGGAAGCTTCCAGTAGCTTCCGGTTGGGCCCCAGTGCCTGCGCCCACGCCCAATGCTACAGTTGAGGGCCTGGGCCCTTCACAGTTGGGCACGGCCTGAGTCTCCAGACTTGGGCCGTTTGCTGCATTTGCACAGGACCAGGGGTATGTACATCGACCGTGCTGCTTTTGCGTAGGCCTATGGCCACTTCGTGATGTATCGGCCCTGCATTGTGTGTATGTGCCCAAGTGCAACAGCCAAGGCCTGGGCCAAACTGTACAATGCAGCTTCAGGAGGTTCACGCGTCCACTCAACCAACTGGCGGGCTGCAACAGCCTGAGTACCCACATATGCAAAATGTCGAATTCTGGCCTTTAGTGAATATTCAAGCCAGCCTTCACTTAGGGCGGGCACTTTGCTTGCTGGGGGCCCCTGCTCAGAACATGTGCATGCTTGACAAGGGCCCCGTGAGGGGTCATTCCTCACATTCCATCCCCCTTAGCTTCGAAAGTCCGCTGATATGCTTCATGCTGGTGCCTTCCACTTCAATTTTCTTTCATACTCGACCACGATCTGAGGAGCTGTCTTGACAAGTTCCTCTCTTGTAAACCATCGATCATCCTTGGGATCAATATGATGCCTGAACCGTACTCTGTACTCTCTCATAGGTTTAGGCAGTCTACCCCTGCCAACTAGCTTGGGAACAGGGATGTCTTTGTGCTCCAGGATATTGTCAACGTCCACGTGACCATCCATGGTTGGGGAACTTGGGGGCAGCATAGATCTCCTTCATGGGAACTGTTCTATCTCAGTGAAAGGTGCAAACTTTGAGGCGTGAAACACAGGGCAGGCGCGTAGGTGCCCAAGGATATGAATCACGTACGAGGGACCATCAAAATCACTACCCGCAATATCTAAGACTTCCCGGGGACCGAAAAACTGAGGCATTAGTTTTCCAGAGATGCCAAACTCCTGTCCCAACTCACTAGCCTTGACCCAGACACGTTCCCCTACCTGAAATGTGGAGTGTCGACAATGCTTGTTCTCAGAAGCAATCATTGCTTCCTGAGATTTCTTGATGTGCTCGACAATCCACTGCAACAATTTCTCATACAGGACACCAAACTCAATGGTTCCAGGAGATGCAGCAATTCGATTTTCAGGCAGGAGGAAGTCTAGAGCAGATCTAGGCTACCACCCCAGATGCAGTTGATTAGGACTGACATCGGTGGTACTATGTACAGCATTATTGTACAGGCTGGCGATGAGAGGTAGTTTCTCATCCCAATCATCCTGGCTAGGCTTGATATAGTGCCTCAACAGATGTTGCACCACACGGTTCATCTGTTCAGCCAGCCCATTGGCTTCAGGATAATTCCCATAAGTCATTCGGAGCTGGTTAACGGCCTTTTTCCACATCTCACTCGTGAACCGGACATCTCTATCACTAACAATCGTCTTTGGAAGACCAAAGTCACGCACCCAGTTATCCATAAATAACTTGATGACTTGCTCAATCCTGGTAGTCTCAGGCATGGTGATTAGTCTAGCGTACTTAGTGAACCTATCAACTATGACGAAGATATGCCTCTTGCCACTCTTGCTGGTCACGAGGGTATCCATGAAGTCCATGTAAACACTGTCCCGAACCAGCAGGAATGGGTGAAGGCCTTAGCAACCCAAGTGGGGCTTGAGTCCATGGCTTATCCCGCTGACAGACTCCGCAAGTCTGAACGTAGGTCTTTGCATCGTCAAGCATGTTAGGCCACCAGAATCGTTGTACCAAGTTAGCATTAGTCTTCTTGTAGGCGAAGTGTTCTGTTGCATCATGGCATTCATAAACTATGCAAAATCTCTCTTGAGGGCACAACTAGTCTCTTGAACCCTGCCTTCTCAAGAAAGAGCAACCCATCCACCATCACAAACTCATCAGTTGTGGCCTTGTCCTGGGCCTCAAGTTTGCGGATGATGTCCATTGTGACAGGGTCTTCCTTGTAGGCTTCCACCAAGGATCGAGTTACATTGTCCGATAAGCCAAACTCAGTAATCAGCTCACCCAGGTAGCCTGCCCTATGTGACAATCCATCGACAACCTTGTTGTACTCTCCTTTCACGTAATCTAGCTTGAAGTCATGCTGATCTATGACTTCAATCTGGCGTTTGAGTGCGTCAGAGAGAACAGGTTGTGTCTTGATCCACTTGAGTGTTTGATGGTCAATCCTCAATAGAAGAATCGTCCCAATAGATAGTGCCTCCAGTGGACAAGTGCCTTGTAGAGGGCGTACAGTTCCCTTTCATAGGTGGACTTCACCAATTTCTTGGACGGCATCTTCTTGCTCATGTTCTCGATCGACCTTAACTTTTTCCCTTCCTACAGAGCCAATATTGCGCCAATGCCATATTGACTTGCGTAAGTGGTCACTACAAATGGCGTTTGAGGATCGGGAACCATGAGAACCTCATGATGTGTAAGGGCATGCTTCAATCTTTCGAAAGCAGCCTCACATGCGTCTGTCCATTCCCATGGAGTGTCAAGGCGCGTTAAGGTGTCAAGGGAGATGCGATCGTACTATAGTTCTGTACAAAATTGCAGTAATAACCACACATCCCCAAGAAAGATCTGACCTCTGTCACAGACTGGGGCGTGGCCAGTCTCGTATGCTAGCCGCCTTCACATCTTCAGGCCTAATCCCTTCCGCGGATACCTCATGACCCAAGTACAAGATTTTAGTGCGACCAAACTCGCATTTCTCTAAATTTATCTTGTACTTGTGCTGTCGGAGGAGAGAAGGGACTTTGTGTACATGTTGAGCATGCTCCTCAACAGTCCTACTGAAGATAAGAATTTCGTCGAGGTACACGACGATAAAATTATCCAAGTAGTCATGAAAGATCCTATTCATGGCGTGCTGGAATGTACCCGACGCATTGCAAAGGTCGAAGGGCATCACCATAAACTCGTACAGATTGTACCTAGTCTGAAATGCAGGTTTGTGCTGATGGCAATCTGATGGTAGCCGGATTTTCAAGTCTATCTTGGTAAAGTACTTACATCCCTGCACCCTATCCAATAGGTCATCGATGCACGGTAGGGGCTCTGCGTTCTTAAGGGTGATGGCATTGAGGCCCCTATAATCAATGCACATCCTTATTGATCCTCCCTTCTCCAGTACAAATAGAACTGGGGAGCCGAAGGGGGAGATGCTAAGCCGTATCCAACCCTTTTCTGTGAGCTCTTTCAATTGCTAACGGAGATCGTCCAACTCGGTCGGAGCCATCCTATAGATTGTCCCTTTCGGTATCTTGCTCCCAGGGCTGATCTCTATGGCATGGACAACCTCCCTGTCTACGACACATGTGGGCTCCTCGAACAGATCAAGGTACTTAGCAACGACACTCTCTATCTCGGGGGTGATTTAACAACGTCCCCTATGGCAGAGATAAGGACCAGGTACATACCTTTCTCCTGGTTTTGCTTATAATAATTATAGAAGACTGACGCGCACAAACACCCGTAGGAGTCAATTAACCTACTAGCTTTATACTTAGCTAGTCTAACGGTCCTCCCATTAGGCAGCTCATGCTTTAGCACTTTCTTGTCCTAGTCAAACTAAGGCTTGGCAACCTCTAGATAGTGCATACCTAACAACAATGTCAAATGGTAGATCATCACTAACCAGGTACAAAATCTTATTATTCGGTAACCTCCTGCATAGGAGAAAGTGCAGACCACGTCCTTGACGTAGTCCACCAACATGCGCTCTTTGTTGGCCAGAGTAGATGCTACCGGTCTACTCAAGCGTTGCACCCGGTCTTGTAGGCGCAGTCTCTCAACGCAATCTCGACTTATGAAATTTTGCGTGGAGCCGATGTCTATGAATGCACCGCACTTGCGATCACCTACACCAACTTCCACAACGAAGTGCTCCCCTCTAGGACCTCGACTTGGTGACAGCCAGGACTCACAAGGGTCGCTTGCCGACCACTCACTTTGTAGGGCCTGTAAGGCTTCAGACACATCCAACAAACAGAGTATCGTTGGGTCAGGATGCGTTTGCGGAGTGACTAAGGAGTCGATAGCTTCGGCCAACTCTTGAAATGGGGAGGGTACATCACCCGCTTCAACACGAGTAGAAGCAGCTACAACTTCTACTGGCCCTATGTGTTTCCCGAGATGGAACTCGTGGAGGCACCACTCTGGGAAGAAGGAAACCCGCCTTTTGGTGGTTTTTGCGAGACCTTCGCGTTCTTGCATTTGAACTGCGGATGGCCATACTCGTCACAGATAATGCAAGCACCCCGCGTGTAACGATCCCGCCACACATCTTGATTCAAACCCACACGAACCCAAGCCGCTATCTTGTTCGGGTTGGAGGTTTGCCCCTGACTCCTTTGTTAACCGCCCTTGTTGCGGCCACCTGCCTTTCCTTTTACTACTGCAGCGAGGTTGCTACCCTCAAGACTATCCTCGTTGTCTAACTCTGTACCGTCCACAAGGTCTGAGAAATCCTTGATCTCGGTCTGAGTACCATCGGGCTCGACCATCATCAATCGACTCCCCTTCTTCTTCCACTCTTGTGGACCTTCTTCTTTCTTTCGTCAGTAGAGGGCATCTGAGCACCTCCTAGCGTAGCCTCCAAATCTAAGGTCTTCTTGCTAAAGGTCTCAAACGTGTGATACTCTAGCCAAGCCTTGCTGGCTAGCAAGTTCTTGATGTCTATGGGAAGACACCTCGAGAACATGGTCAACAAGACCTGTGGATTATATTGTACCCCAGGGACGACAATCAAACGCTCTACGATAGAGGTGAGTTCGCGCACGGATTTGTACTTCTTTGCATCAAGTATCAACAACCCATCAGCAGCAATATGTGCCTGTTGTGGGTTGTGCCATCGCACTTCCACCAAGTCCATAAAGCTCTCCAGGGTATGGGTCTTAGCCCAGTCACCCATATTCCTGCCGAATCCCTTCGATACTACTAAACCCTTTTAGCCAACAAGCTGCTGATCCCTCTAAGTAGGATGCAGCAGTTATCACTTCGTCCTCTTCCAGCGTCCTCTTCGCCCTTGGAACCATTCTCAACCAGGTGCCGAGAGCCTCCTCCTTCTTATCACCTGAGAAAGTGGAGGGCGGTTTCAATGGGGTTTTGGGGTACCATGGTTGTTGTTGTCCCATTGGTCAGACAGGTGGCGGCTGAGGTGTAGCACCAGCCGCTGCACCAGAAGATGAAGAAGCAACAGTCTGAGATAAAGTTGTTGCTAAAGTACCGCTTGGTATGGTACTAGACTGAGGCGGATACGGACTTGTCATCGCCGAGAATGGCAGCGATGGCAGAACTGCTGGCCTGACTCCTGGCCTGTGCATGGCATTCAGGATCTGGTCTAGGGTGTCCTGGATAGCGTCCAGTTTGCTGTCCATGTATGCATGCATGGACAGGATGCTCACCTTGACTATCTTCATGTTATTGTCCAGTGCAAAGTCATCCAACCCCTCTAAAGCAGCTTTATCTGTCGCCCTACCCTCAAGTCTGACACTTCTATTCCTAATCTCATTCTCTCTTTCAGTAGTATTTTTAAATTCCTCCTCTAGCCTTAAGCGGATCCTCTCTACTTGTTGGAGCTCCATCTGCTCCCTGGTGCGTGGAGGCGGCGAGCTGGACTACAAACCCGCCATCTGATTGGTTCCAGACCATGTTGTACTGGAGATGGACTGACTGCTTGTGTCCGACATTCCAAACAGAAAATCGAACGAGGTTGCCACAGATGTTGCCACAGATGTAGTCATCGCTACAGCGCTAGCTGCTGCTGCTGCTGCTGCTGCTGCTAATGTCCTCTCTACGGCTGCTGCAGCTTCCCTCGCAGTCTCAAGATTACCGGGCCTTGCTTCGGCCCTCAACCTTCTTTCTTCTCCTGGTGGCAGGAACAGGAACACTACAGGTGTTTTACGCGTATCACGCCTAGTTTGCCTTCAGTTGTCAATTGTACTTTCATCACCTTCCGATCCACTCATCAGCTAGGCAGACACTATCTGCACTGAGTCCACTATGGAACCTACCACAGCATGCGTTTGACCGGCTCTAAAAATAAATAAAATTAAAATAGATATCCAGCGATTGACCTAGACTACCGTTCAAGCGATATCAACAGCATTTACACAGACCGAACACATAGTCTAAACCTACTCTGATTAGTTCTCTTACAGAAGCTTTGAGAAGAACGAACTGACTATGGTAGAACATTACAGTCCTACTCTAGGCTGTCTGTGAGGCGTTAGCCGTCTGTCAACCAACTAATCAAAATAAAAATAGACTAAGTGAGCAGATGTATGCACAATGGGTATACTTGTGTCTGACAGTTGAGTCTCAATTGGAATCTTCCTCCCCTGTATCCAACGTGCCTGTAGGCATCATCAAGCGGCAATGTCTAATGTGTGCATTAGCGCCCCACCGCTGTGCCCAAGGTATACGCTTATGATCAGCACTGCCCGTTCTTTACCCTCGCGTGCAACGAGCCTTACGTCTGATTGATCTGGCTGATCAAGAGGCAGTTTAAGGACAGCCCCCAAGGTCCTCATAAATTATTTAATGTCGCAATCAGGACGACGATCACAGCCAGTGGACAGATCAGACACCCACCAGAAATGTTTATAGACGGTCTGGATAGCGTCTACAAAGGACTGGTCAGTCCGCACACCCCTTCTATCGGCGCAGCAAAGAGCCTTAAAGGACAAAGCAGCATCGCCTGCGTGTTCTACTACCATGGGTTGGCATGGTGACCGTGACCCGTGCTCCGACCAGGGTCCTTCAGAGGCACCGCCCTCTCCTGCCAGATGTGCCACCGGGAAGAATGTTGTCTCTCAAGGTAGAGCGCTCACGACTCCTCACACCAAAGAAAGGACACTCAAGGTTGGACTCATTTCCTCACGGTAAGAAGAGATTAAGAGCGTAGATAAGGTAAGCGAACAACGTACCTGGAGATAGCTGCCCCCAACCACAAATTTCTCACCAATTGAGCCGACATGCATTTCGATGACCGGTCATAGCCTCGGAACCACCCACAACGCAATGCAGTGCCACCTCAGCCAAAACACCACATCGGCATGCTCTCATCATCATACATACATCCAATGTCGCCACAGCTCCCATGCTGTCGCCACAGTCTTCCAGCAGCCGGCCCCTCTACCTGGGCCCCGCTATTTCAAGCCAGCGCTGAAGTATCCTTACTGCACAGAAGAATCGTCAACGCACCGAGAAGCAATGTCGCCAGCGCCAGGTAAGCGGCGATCTCGAACCAGCTCCGATACCAAACTGAAAGGAATATGAGTGGGAACGATATACAGAAAGCCAAGTTGCGAAATCACACAGATGTCCAAGTAGTCGTGTACAAGCAGAGAGCACAAATGCACCGAGATTCCATCCAAATAAGGGCAATACAATGAAGTAATGAGCCAATGTTCAAGCCCTCGGGCCACACCAACACAATATCCAAAGTCGCTCCTCTCTGTCTGGCGCCCAACGCCCAGCCTACACTACTCGCCTATCCTACCCACATCCGCATTCACGCAACATGCTCACTTCAACTCTTGAAGACCAATGTACATGGCATCAACACCATAGCCGGCCTCTCTTCATGTACCAGGTACGTATCTCGTCTCCCCTCATCAGACCCTGACCACCCACACTCGCCTCCTTCCTGAAGACCACCAATCGCCCTCTGACCCCCTAGCGCCCTGCAGCCCAGCAGCGCCCCTCTTCACGTCACAAGCGCCCGCACGCGCCCTGGCCGCTAACGCAGCATGCAGCGTCTTGCGCAGCAACGCAGCATGCAGTGTGACCACATTGTCTGCATCGGCCAGAATGCCAGACCCTGGCTGCCTTCCTTCCTACATGGAAGTGGCAGCCTCTGCTTGGCTGCGTGTGGCCTGGCTGGAAGCTTCCAGTAGCTTCCGGTTGGGCCCCAGTGCCTGCACTCACGCCCAGTGCTACAGTTGAGGGCCTGGGCCATTTACAGTTGGGCACGGCCTGAGTCTCCAGACTTGGGCCGATTGCTGCATTTCCACAGGACCCGGGGTATGTATGTCGACAGTGCTGCTTTTGCATAGGCTTGTGGCCACTTCGTGATGCATCGGCCCTGCATTGTGTGTATGTGCCCAGGCGCAACAGCCAAGGCCTGGGCCAAACTGTACGATGCAGCTTAGGGAGGTTCACGCGTCCACTCAACCAACTGGCGGGCGGCAATAGCCTGAGTACCCACATATGCAAAATGTGGGATTTTGGCCTTTAGTGAATATTCAGGCCCGCCTTCACTTAGGGCGGGCACTTGGCTTGCTGGGGGCCTCTGCCCAGAACATGTGCATGCTTGACAAGGGCCCCACAAGGGCTCATTCCTCGCATTGGCGAAGAAGAGGGAATTATCATTGATCTTTGCTGGTGTACATCTTCTTCTTCTTCTTCTTTCCCGCTTTCTCCTCTCAAGTTCATTCATTTCTTTTTGCAATTGGACGGCATTGTACTTTCTCATGAATGTGTACTTCGAAATTGGCCAGGATCATAATACAGAAAAGAACTTGCACAGTGTGGTGCACGGGAAAGGTGAGGTGGAAGTAAGACGAGGAGGGGTCAGAAGAGGAATGAGGAGGAGGAAAGGACAAAGGAGGAGGGGGCGGATGAACAAGTAAGGACTGGAGGAGGCAGGAGGAGGATGAAGTGGGAGGAAGAAGGTGAAGGAGAGAGGTGGGAGAAGGAAAGAGAAGTACAAAGGAAGGATGATGATGGAGGAGAAGAAGGGGAGGGAGGATGAAGGAGGAGGTAACAGGAGGAGGAGGAACGAGGAACGAGGAGGGGGAGCAGGAAGGAGGAACAAGGAGGGGGAAGGAGGATGGAAGGGGCAAGGAACAAGGAAGGAGGAGGAGACAGGAAGAGGATGAAGGATGAAGAAGCAACCCAAAAAAAAAAAGGGGGGGGGGGGGGGGATTTGCACCACGTGGCAGCGTGAAGTTCTTCCACTTGAATGTAATCCCTGTACAACTCGAGGATGTCGTTGTGACTGATGGGCTTGGGGTTGGTGAAGTTGTAGATGCCCTTGCAGCCTCTCCTTGCCATCTCGACGGCGTACGGCAGCAGCTCGTCCAGCACCTGGCACTTTGGAAAACAAAACCTACTCAATAGTAGCCACACAGGATTTGGGGCCGCCAATCCTCTATCAAGTCTGTTTCTGAGGGTATATGTAGTCCCTCGTAACTAGGCAGGAAGTTGCGGGCACCAATCCACTAACAAGTCTGCTTCCACCGATGGGTGCCTGATCCATTCACCAATATCCAGTGCGCACGACCAAGGTGGCCAACGGAAGGGGACCCCATGCCACCCATTGAGCAGTGAGGATGAGCTAGAAACAAAGAACAGGATGGATTTCACAAGCACGATTTAGCATGAGAAAAATGATGAGCAGGAAACCAGAGGCTTGCTGGAAGCATGGCTACGGAAAACGACAGAAGCACCAACCTCAACAGATTTGTGAGTATCATGGCGATGCCGCTCAGGTACAGCAGCTGCTCCACTGACTCTTCCTTCCTCCTTCGGCACCACAATCATAGCTTCAAATCAACAACCAAGAAGAGTTACATGGTCACACCAGTTAACATTTCGAGACGACCAAAAACAGGTAGCTGGCCTGTCAAGGCCACTAGAAGTATCAGTTGCAGCTTGGACCCGCGAGAAAACAAAGAGAAAAAACAACAGAAAACAAACACTTGGAACAAACAAAGATGTGCGTATGGAAGGACCTTGCATGTGAGAACTCAATTCATGACCAAGCACTGATCACCATGCATGACTCGACCAGAGGACAGCAGAATTGAGAAGGATAAAATCACGCCAATAGAAGAACAGACAGCAGTCTCTTGATTATGAAAGCCCTCTTCTCAGCCCTATCCAGTACATACAACAGAAGCCCCCCGGTCAGTTGGCTGCCGACACGCCGACCGGTAGGCTGCTCTAGGCCGACCGGTTGGGGGATGGTCGCATTCGTCGGCCTGCCGCACTTTTTCGCGGCGGCCCACACACCCCGAAAGGCCCCGGTTTTCGGGTGGAGGGTGGTACCAGGGTGGTCGTCCGTTCGTAACGCAGCCCTGGAGGCCGCCGACCGTTGACGCCGGCTTTCTACTGCCGACATTCTACAAAAGACTGTGGCTGCCAACATCCTTCTCATTCTCCTCCGGAGCATAGTGGGCAGCCATGTCTTCCCAACAGTGCCCGGTGGAGGTGAGAAGACTGTAGGCAGTCATGGTGGGGAAATGGGAGATAAAGGCAGGGTGGAGGAGATGGGGTGGCAGTTTGAGGTTGGGGAGAGCGGAGGTGAGGTGGAGGAGTCCACTCGCCTGACGGCACATGCTGGAGGTTCCTGCCGGCCATAGGCAGTCTTCTTCTTCTTCGAGCAACCTGCACTCCGTCGGCGAATCAAGGCTCCACCTTTCAGCGCCTCCTGCTGTGGTCAGTGTCTGTGTGTGTGTGAGAGAGAGCGAGAGAGGGAGAGAGGGAGAGAGGGAGAGAGACAGTTCTTCTCCTTCTTCCCACCATCACGTGCCTACCTGTTTTTTTTTTTTCGAAAATTCATGAGCCCTTCTTATTTTTCTTCTTCTTCTTCTTCTTCTTCTTCTTCTTCTTCTTCTTCTTCTTCTTCCCACCATCACCCGCCTACCCTGATATTTTTTCCCCCAAAATTTTGTTTGCCCTGATTCTTCTTCTTCTTCTTCTTCTTCTTCTTTCTCTACTTCGCACAATCCCCTGCCTACCCTTTTTCTTTTCAAAAATTCTTTAGCCCTAATTCCTCTTCTTCTTCCTCTTCCTTCCACCATCACCCACCTCTTTTCTGGAAATTCTTAAGCCTCAGATCTTGGACTTCTTCTTCTTCTTACTTTGTTTTTTCTTTTTCAATTCGGAAATTCGTAAGGAGCAGATATTCTTCCCACCATCACCCACCTTTACTTGTTTTTTTTTCCCCCTCATTTGCAAATTCGTAGGGCTCAGATCTCGGATTTCTTCTTCTTCATCTTCTTCTTCTTCTTGCTCCTCTCCCATCATCACCCAACTTTACTTCGACTAATTTTCTTTTTTGTGAAATCGGAAATTTGTAGGGCTCAGATCTTCTTCTTCTTCTTCTTCTTCTTCTTCTTCTTCTTCCCGCCATCACCCACCTACCTTGAATTTTTTTTTTCTTTTTTCTTTTAATTTCGGAAATTTCAAGGGCTCACATCATCTTCTCCTTGTTCTTCTTCCTCCCACCGTCACCCACCTACCTCAATTTTTTTTTCTTGTAATTTTGGAAATTCGTAGGGCTCACATCTTCTTGTTCTACTTCGTCTTTTTCTTTTTCTTCTTCTTCTTCTTCTTCATCTTCTTCTTCTTCTGCTTCTTCTTCTTCTTCTTCTTCTCCTCCTCCTCCCACCGTCACCCACCTACCTCAAATTTGTTTTTTCTTTTAATTTCGGAAGTTCATATGGCTCGCATCTTCTTCTTCTTCTTCTTCTTCTTCTTCTTCTTCTTCTTCTTCTTCTTCTTCTTCTTCCTTCTTTTTCTCCCACCATCACCCACCTACCTTGATTTTTTTTTCATTTTAATTTCGGAAATTCGTAGGGCTCACTTCTTCTTCTTCCTCTTCCTCCTCCTCCTCCTCCTCCTCCCACCATCACCCACCTTCCTCGATTTATTTTTTCCCTTTTAATTTCGAAAATTTGTACGGCTCACTTATTCTTCTTCTTCTTCTTCTTCTTCTGCTTCTGCTTCCTCCTCCTCCTCCCACCATCACCCACCTACCTCAAATTGTTTTTTTTTAGTTCTTTTCTAATATCGGAAGTTTGTATGGCTCACTCTTTTTTTCTTTTCTTTTTTTAAACATCCTGCGACGTCCTGCGGTCCCAGGGCAGTAAGAGCACCACGGGGACCAAGCAGCTCTGGCAGTTGGCTCCGATCTATTGGTGGGGAGCAACACCTGCTGGAAAACGGGTCCAGCATCCCTGATACATCAAGCCTGAAACAAATTGCTGGGATCCTTACCCAGTTTCGCTTGTGTCAGCCACTCAAGCAGGCCTAGGACTAGCGGAGCGCTGAGTCCTACCTGACGACTCCTACCCAACCCTTGTTCCCTGGCCTTGCCAGCATGCCAACCGGCCCCCTCAGTAAACCCTAACCCGAACCCCGCTTGTTCCCCGCCTGAGGGGCTATGTGCTTCTGCTCGACATATCCTCCCCCACTAGACCCCAAACCCTAACCCCGCTTGTTCCCCACCTGAGGGAGTATCTACTTCTACTCAACCCCAGATCCTCCCCTGCCTATGCTCGGGCCAATCCGGTCTTTTCATATCCGGCACGGCGCCAGCACCCGCGGGAGACCCCCAGGGTGTATGTCGACCGGTCTGGACCTCTTGGTCCAGGTCGCGGAAGGTCCGGTCCAAGCACCAACCATACAGTCAGGCTTGGACAACAGGCACAGCAAGGCACTCTGCCCTATCTGTGGCAGCGCCAGTCCCACCCACCAAAACCAGTTCCCCTGTGTTTCCCGGGCTGACTGTGAGGACGAGGGCGGGGGGGGGGGGGGGGGGGGGGGGGGAAGGGACTCTCCATACTTTCCTCTTCCCCTTTCCTCTTAAGGGAGTCTTGCGGAACGCGGGCCAACTGGATGCATAGGTCTTACCCTGAAACGGTGGCTATCAATCCCCGATCGAGAGCTTGGTCCAAGAACTTCTGTCTTATGGTCTCTGCTGCCAACGGGTTCGCCCTGGTTTGATGCTGGATCCATTTCCAATCGGTCCTGTACTCTGCCTCCAACAGCTGCAGCAACTCCAGCCATGACTGCTGGGGGTGCTGTTGCAGGCTCCTGAGGGCTGCTGTGCACTTTCTTTTCCAGATGAACCAGATCGCCAGTGGACGGAGCCCAGAGAAAAGAGGGCGTTGGTATGGCCCTGGCATGGGTGGGGAGGACAACCCCGTTAACAGTACCTGAGGCTGACCTGGGAAAGCCATGCCAGTTAGGGCTGATAAAAAACTCCACACGCGGCTTCAGATGAGGTCTGCCTCCGGGCAGCAGAGTAAGCAGTGAGTAACATCCTCAGTTGGCGCCGCGGGACATGCTGGGCAGCGGTCATCCCCAGGTCAAACATGCTGTGGGTTCTGCTGAGTGAGCCACTGATTGACCGGGAGTGCCCAGTGGAGTTTTCTTTCAATGGCGGCGGGAAACTCTCTCTCTCTCTCTCTCTCTCTCTCTCTCTCTCTCTCTCTCTCTCTCTCTCTCTCAGTGCGCGCCTAAATTTTTTCCATTTTTTTAGCGGAGGCAGGAATAACTCCTGCGCCAGGCGGAGGGGCAGGCGCTGGCACTGGGGACTGCAGGGGAGCGCAGGTGGAGGTGCGCTGGTGGGGGGGGAAGTGGTGGCAGAGCGGGTGGAGGGAAGTGCTGGCGGAGGGGAGTGGAAAGGAGCGCAGGCGCAGGGGAGCGCTGGAGCAGGAGAGCGCTGGCAGAGGGGTGCGCTGGCGGAGGGAACGGAGGGAGCGGAGGGGAGCGGAGGGAACGGAGGGGAGCGGAGGGGAGCGGAGGGGAGCGGAGGGGAGCACTGGTGCGAAGAGCGGCGGAGGAGGGGGTGGAGGGGCGGTGGATAGCCGGAGATGGAGCGGCCAGGGGGCGAAGAACGGCGGAGGAGGGGGTAGGAGCGACGGAGGAGGGGGAAGGGCCGGAGGAGCAGCCGATAGGTGGAAGAGCAGCGGAGGAAAGGGGGGAGCGCAGGGGAGCGCACGGAGCACAGGCGGAGGGGAGCGGCCGGAGGGAAGTGGACGGGAGCGCTTGGGGAGGGGAGTGGAGGGGAGTGGAGGGGAGTGGAGGGGAGTGGAGGGGAGCACTGGTGGAGGGGTGCACTGAAGGAGGAGAGCGCTGACGAGGGGTGGGCTGGTTGAAGGGAGCGAAGCAGAGCGCTGGCAGAGGGGAGCGCAAGGAACACAGAAGGAGGGGAGCGGGTGGAGGGGAGTGGAGGGGAGCACTGGCGGAAGGGAGGAGGGGAGTGGAGGGGCGGTCTCTTATACACATCTAGATGTGTATAAGAGACAGGCAGCAGATGGAGCGGATCGGGGGGGGAGGAGTGGAGGCTGGGGAGGGAGGGGCGGAGGAGGAGGAGGGGGTTCTTGGCAGGGGGAAAGGGGGGCCACTGACCTGAATCTCCCATCTTGGTGCGGCGTTCAGGCGTCGACGGTCGAACATTGCATGCCAATCACTGTGCCCACCACATCTCACGGCCTACCCGTGACGCCGGCCAACTACTCACCACATCCAACGGCCAACTGCAGTCGATCAATCTCTCTCGATCAATCGATCACGCCTGATAGTTCATGCTGCAAGACGTGTCCCATCTCTCCCTCTCTCTCTCTCTCTCTCTCTCTCTCTCTCTCTCTCTCTCTCTCTCT
>BFEA01000011.1:5927281-5938102 GCA_003427395.1 Chara braunii
GCATTGTCCATTTCAGTCCTTTTTATCACACTGCAGTTCCTCGGTTATTACGAACATCACATATCTGTGCATGTAACACTCTATCTCTTGGACACCAACACGCCACAGGATGCATACATCCGCGAGTAGGCCTTCTACCATGCACAGACATGGTGTGTGCATGCATTAGAAAAACCAGGCCTCATCTTTAGCTGGCGGTGAGAGGTAGCCGAGCATAACCTCAGCTTCACATCTCTTTACGTTATGCAACAAGTTCCCTAGCAGACAACCGGTGTCTTGCAAATATTGCTTTGCAATAACCTGTGAAATTGCAGACTGAGAAACCTGCTGTTTTCTTAGTATTGCTGCTTTCTGACCGGATTTGCTGAGATTTCCGTGCCCTGCTATGATTTGCTGTGCTTGCTGAGAGTGTGTTGTGGATTTTCACCACCACAGCCCCTGTTCCACACAGATGAGTAGATCCAATATTGATGGACCTCTAGCTATATTGCAGACAATGAAGCATACATGACATGAGCCATTCCAACAATGCAACAGTTTTACCTCTATACCAAGCAACATGGAGCACAATAGATCCGTTATACCTCTTTCTTAGCTCCTTTCTTTTATTTGGCTTTCCTTCGGGTACCCCTTTGTTTTTTTTCCCCAAAGTAAACAGGGCCTTATGGCTCTGGCTCCATATCCATTCTGGGGAGTGTCAGTCCAGTTCCTATTCCACCGGCAAGTCAAAGTACAAGATACAATGCACTGAAAACGTTTCTCCCCTTTATGGTAGAGACACCCAAGTGGACAGCATTGATTAGTTCCAGGTTTGGAAGGATGTACCTCCCCTCACCCCTGCCTAAGTTAGCCCGTAACTAATGAATCCACCATCTCTGTTGTCTACCTCCTCTCTCTTCTAGCGCTTGCTTTCTTTCAGTAGCCCCTTCCCTTAAATTCCTTTTTCCCGTCTCCTTATCTGCTTACTAACCTTCTTCTGCTTAAACCCTAAACCCTGAGAGCCCTTTAGTACTGATGCCCTATGCTGAAGGGAGGACAATTAACCTAGCATTTGTATCACCACCCTGGTTTAGTCTTTGAGACTTGATCCTTTCGTTAGCCCCCCTTCCCTCTTAAACCCTGAGTCCTAAACTGTCTACTGCACCCCTTTACTACTTGTTGTCGTGTTCTTCTTCAATCCGCTCACACTTCCTCTATCTGCTGTTGCTGCTGGGTTACTGCTGGCACTCTCCAGTGGCATCTGAGGTTAGCACCTTCTATTATCGCTAGCTTGCCTTTACCCAAGGTCCTTTGCTCGAATCTGGTTCTTATTTCTTTTGCCCCAATTGGATTCTCTGCCATCTTCCTCCTTGCCCTTTTCCATTGTGCCTGGATGTGAGTTTCCAGTAAGTTGATCAGGATTTCATGCGCCTCGTGGATGTGCATTAGCCTCCTCTCTATCATTTGCTGACATCTCCTCTTCCATATTGTCCACAACCCGTACTGTCTCAGCAGATGATAAGTCCTCCTGTGCTTGGTGTCGCTATTCCCAACTATAAGGTCGCCGTATCCTCCGGGAAGGTGACATTTGTGGCTTTGGCCCAGGGGTCTTGCAATCTGCCATATTAGATGGGCATTGTGGCAATCCAGCAAAACAATGCTTTACTGACTCCCTATGTCCTCCTGGCAAGCTATACACATTCATTCTGGGGACTTCTGTTTTCTTGATTCCTCCTTTTGTTTAGCCACTCATTGACTGGTAATGCCAGATGGATAATTAGCCACTGCACTCCTCACTCGCCCCAGTCTGATGCTACTCAGACCTGACCGCGGGAGGGGTTTGAGTCTTGCTGGTGCTACCCCAACTCTGTCCCCCCAACGTTTTATTATTGGGTTCTCCAGCGGGTGGGCTCTCGCTCTAAGATTATACCCCAACTTTGTTGTGTAGTGGAGTATATTCGCTCTCAGTGCTACGTTCCGAATTCGGGTACCCCTTCTATTTGTTCTTGCAGCTCCCTTTGTACTGTGCCTCTCATGTACAAGGCTGGCCACATTGATTGTGGTTACGTGCCAGCTGTCCACATCCCTGTGCGCCTTACCGGCACACTTGCATATTGGATTCCATCTTCCTCCTTCCCGCCCGTAAAAATCTCCCCTGCCACAGAAACTTCTAATGGCAGAACATTTAACGGCATCATCAATGTCTGACTCGCTCTACTCTAGACCTGTCTGCCTGCCAGTGGAAGCACGAACAGAAGGAATATTGCAACAGCCCCCACGACCCTTGGCACCAAGTCTAGGGTCCAGGCATCTTTCATCCAAATCTAGCCTGTACTTAAGGAGTGAATCAACCAACGGTAACATGGCTGACAAGCACATGGAAAAGCACTTCGATAAAACAGATCAACAGGAGCTTCGCACCTCCAAGGCCAGTTCAGAGATAACACACAAGGATAATGAACTCAATCATGCCTTGACTCGCACAACATGAATTTCAATTGGTGTGCAGTAAGCTGAGTAAAGTGCTTTAAGATCAGGTTATTTATTTATTTATTTATTTATTTATTTATTATAAACTCACTTCGGCATAAGCTCGGTGCTTCATCCACATGAGCTTGACGATTACATTTCTCCAAAGTAGCACCATCCACCACCATTGCTGAGCCAGGATTCTCTCCTACCACTGGGCTGACAGGTGTAGAAGAAGTGACAATATTCCCTTCGTACCCCTCATGCCCACCCCCTGCTGCTTCTGCCCCTGCGGCTGAGAGGGCCGCTGCGGCTTTCTTTGCTGTCCATCCCTCTGGTGCTTGTTTGAGTGGTGCCTGTTCTACAGAATGCCCTTTCTTCACTCCTCTGATGCAATAGCCCGCGGGAATAGCATGCACTTTGCGCTCAACCCACACTGATGCACCATTTGCGCCCTTCGAGCTAGACACTACAGCCACTTCCCCGTCCCCTGTGCTTTCTCTGGCCGAAACCATCTTTGAGCATGACAAGCCCATTATGGTTGGTGCACAGAGGAGTAGCCACCCAGCTTCACTTCTGGCCTTTCCTTGCCCTCTTTCCAAAAACTCCCTTCTCCGAGCCAACCCTCTGCTACCTTACCCAGACTACCTTCCAAGAATGATCAGTCGTGTGGTACCAATCAATTGAAGAAGCCACCTAGTGATTCCACTGAATCACAACCAATCCTCCGCACAGCTCCTCCTCCTGCCGCAGATGACAAGAACTGCCCAGAAACTTTGAGGTGAGTGATGAATCATTTGTAATACCTCTCTCCTCTGCTCCGAACAAGAACAAGAGGGAGTTCCAACCCTCCTCCCTCCCTCTCCCGCCACCTCCTTACCCCTTCTCCTCCGCCTTTCCCTCCCCCGTTTTGTACACTCCCCTTCCGTGAGCCAACACCCCTTACCCAAACTTCCTTCCAAGAATGATCAGTTGCACCATATACAATCAGTTGAAGAACCCTCCTAGAGACTGCGCTGAGTCACATTCCATTCTCCGCACACCTCCTCCTCCTGCCACTCACAAAACATGCTGCACAGAGACATCTGTGATTGATTGCGTACTTACCCAATAATCACACTTTCCAATTCCTCTCTCCTCCACTCCAAACAAGAACTCCAGGGAGCTCCACCCCTTCGCCCTCCCTCCCTCCCTCCTCCCCCTTCTCACTCCCCCGCCCTGCCCTTACCCGCAGCCGCTCACTGCAGCCAGCCCCCTACAGCCCAAACGTATTCCTGGTTTTAGAATTCTTATTTCCTGGCTCACCGAGGCGACTAATGGAGAAGGGAATATGGAGATGCAGACAAGACTCCTGTGTGATCTCCTACCACTTCACTGTTCCAGCAAGAAGCCATCTCCAAAGAACAGAACTCCCCGTTTTCATGGAGTACTTTAACTCTGAAACACCCTGTTTTCGTTTCTGGCACAACCCCTGCATCAACAGGAAGGAACCGAGAGAACAACAACATTAAATGTTTGCCGCGGGACTAAAATCATGCTCATGCCAGAGCCAAACAGGATCCCAGACAAGATGAGGGCTGGCCGTAGGTTTGGAAGAGGTCAAGGAGTGATCTGATCCAAACCAACAGGTGTGAGGAGAGAGGAAGGGGAGGCAAAACTTTTTCTTTGTGAAAATTTACTCAGCCAAAGTTCTTTGCATAGTAAAGCACCAGTCCATCCGATGCTAAATTGACGAACCAAAAAATGCATTTTGCGAAGCCAAAAAGTGACCAGAATTGGCTTCTGGAAAAATGAAGGCCGTCCCCCGTATAGGCCTTTGTAGAAATGAAAAGTCTGGACCCTCGGCCACCAGGTGGAACGGAAAACAGGCCGTTTTTTTGTGTTCTCACTTTATCGCCATTTCCAGCCTCTACAGAAACACGGTTCCCTACCTCTACTACTACTACAGCAACTTCCACTACTACTACTACTGCTACCAGTACCACCTTCACCCAAATAGAACAAATGGTCATTATAGCTGCATCAGCACTGAAACCTGCCCCAGATACAGCTATAATAATCAGGCGTTCTTTTCGGACGAACACAGCACCTCTTTTTGTCCTTCTTTCCTGTACATGTGTCATAAGTTGTGAGTGTTGTGTGTTGTGTTCTCATGTTCGCCGTACACAACTCCATAACAAAAAGCATGACTGTGCCAGACTGTGTCGTTGGACTTTCATTGACTCATCAGGAGGTCGAATCCCAACAGCCTTCCCACGATGCATTTGACTGATGGATAAGGACACCATGTCGCCCATAATTAGTGATGCCCCTGAGAAACGTGGTCGGCTTTACTCACACCAACCCTGCAATCCTAGCAGACTGTCGTTCCAAACCCCGGACAAAATTGGCAGTAAGTCTGAGAAACTGGTCTGACACAGCCATAAAACCCGCTCCACTCACCTATAGATACCCCATGGCATGACCGCTACTACGGTGTCAACCCTGTATGTGTGTGTGAGAGGGAGAGCGAGAGAAAGGTGTCAACCCTGTATGTGTGTGAGAGGGAGAGCGAGAGAGAGGTATGGACCTGTATGTGTGTGTGAGAGGAAGAATGAGAGGGAGACAGAGGGGCGGGGGAATCGTGGGTGAGCGACACCAGTTTGTGCACCCAGAGTCTGTCTGTCCGTCCGTCCATCCGTCCGTTCCCCCGCCTGCCTGCCCATCCCACGAGTTTGTCTGTCTGTCTGTCTGTCTGCCTGTGTCTGTCTGTGTCTGTCTATCCATCTATCTATCTATCTGTCTGTCTGTCTGTCTGCTGCACCATCTCCACACTCGCAACCAGATTCAAGCATACAAAGATGATTGGATTGCATGCCTGAATCTCGTCGTGATTGTGGACATGGTGCAGAATCACAATATTCTGGACCTCTCCAGGAACCAAATCTAATCCTGGCACGCCAAAACTTCTCTCTCTCTCTCTCTCTCTCTCTCTCTCTCTCTCTCTCTCTCTCTCTCTCTCTCTCTCTCTCTCTCTCTCCCTCCCACCCCCCCCCCCCCCCCCCCCCCCGAAACGCGATGCACCCTCATTTTGGTTGTACCAGACCGGAAAGATAGATTGTATACATTCATTATCAGGGTGGCAAAAACAACGCACCCTGATACCGAATGACTACAAGCTATCTTTCCTGTCCAGTGCAGCCAAAATGAACGTGCATCGTGTTCAGGGAAGCACTCCCCCTATGGGCAACGTTCCCCAACCCGCATAGTCCAAAAAAAAAAAAAAAGGGAAAAAAAAGATTTTTTAGGGTCGGAAACTTGCGAAAATGGTGTTGTACGCGCATACAACAGCTGGTGCCCGTAGTACTCTATGTACGCTACCGTACTTCGCGTACACAACGCACATAGTGACACCTAGGTAGCAGATAAAATAGAGATTCAAATTGTTTTCAACAGGATACCACCCAGGAACAGTAAGTCCCTAGCAGTCAGACTCAGTAGGTACGCAGTCACGACGTGTCCGGTCCAGGTGAAGTCACGGCTCAGTCCCAGGAAAGGCCTATGTCGGTCACAGCAGGAGCTGGCAGAAGAGGCCATAGGCCACGTGAGGCAGCATCCAACACAAGCACATAAGGGAGGCCCATGCCAGAAACCTTCTCTTTCTTCGATGCTGGCTTATGCGCAAGCGTTGATGCTGTATTGGGCACCAAGATACTGCATGTCTGAACAGCGACTGGCAAGAAAGGAGAAAAAGGGCAGGGGGCCATAGCGGTAGGATAGAACAGTAGCTGAGAGGGAGAGCAGAGAGAATATTCAGAAAGAGTCCATGTGACCTGTGTGTGTGTTAGTGTGCGCACAATTAGTTCAGTGAGTGAGAGAGAGAGACCCGCTTGTGGTTGTTGGTGGCGTCCATAGCCGTAAACCTCGAGAGACCTGTGTATATCATTTCAAGTTACAATTGACTTGTGTGTGTACTCATATCATACGAGTCTTGCTGGTGCGACATTGCACACGTGGTCTATACGTGGTGTCATACGTGGTGTCATTTCCGTCAACATTTCCACCGAAACTGTCATACTGCCTTGATATTTTGCTTTTTTTTTGTTGTTGTTGTGTGTGATATGTATGTGCTTTAAGTTTAGGGTATAATCATGTATTCAGTTTGGACATATTTGGACCATTAACCAAAAAGTTGGCATCACCGAATTGGTTGAACGCTTATTTGAATTCGGAAAGCATTTTTGTGTTAGGGACGTTGCTTGTGGGGATGTGCTGAAAAACACCAAATTTTCGGCCTTCCATTAACCATCTCTTATCTTGAGTGGGATGCAGTTGCAAACCATAAAGTTTGAAGTAATAAATGCATTTTTTCCCAGTAAAGATGGAATCTTTTAATTCGTAATATGTTCTGCTCTAGCATAAATAAACTCAGACGACCTAATCCAAGCTCTAGTCACTCGCCCGGCACATGGACACCCCGTCTGTGCTGATTTTATGAGTCTATCATCCACCACTGTGCTTTCTGTAGCTGTTCAACAGTCTGTTATTTTATCATCTTTTTGAATTCCAGGGTATACAATTCCAGGAGATAACTGGGGTTTGGGGTCCGGAAACTGGGGTTAACCGTATTCGCCCAGTCAACCATATTCTCCAGGGTATATAATTCCAGGAGATAACTGGGGTTTGGCTTCTATGCCGAATACGGTTGACTGGGTGATCGCCCAGTGGCTAAGTGGACTGCGCTGTCATACTCATACAGCCCAGTTGATTGGGGTCTGCCAATTTTACAATTGTTTTTGGTAATCCAAAGTCTTTGATCCAGTGGCCAGCGAATACAGTAATTACTCCATCTTACCAGTAGCGGGTACAAGTATGAACCTTGTCAATTTTTTTATTATTATTATTTATTTTTATTTTTTTACCCACATTCACATTATATTCCGGAAAAAACTTGTCAAATTTAGAAAATCTGTCTATAATGACCAGAGAGTTTACTTGTTCGGAAGTTATTCCCATTTGTGTCGGTTACCAGAATGTCCACGAAGTCAACGGTCAAAGATTGACCTGCTCCCTCACATATGGGAAGCGGCTCAATTAAGCCTAGAGGGGCCCGTGTCCAAGGTTCCTTCCTCTGCCAAAACTCGTAATTTTCTACCAATCCAGAAGTTCAGTGGTAAGGAGGTGAAGAGCTGCCGATCCCACCGCATTTGTTTTCTTTTCCTGTTGGTGAGGGAGGGGGAGGTAAAGGGAATGGAGATGCGTAGATACACCTCGGCTTAGGCTGGCAAGAGGCAGATGTGGCCTGGTTACTATGTACCAGACCCTCTGTGTTGTGCAGGTGTATGATGTGCACCCCAGGCCTCTGTAGCGCCGATAAGGTAAATGTATCTTGCCCTGACAGGTGGCAAGATACGTCACACAGATATGGGTAGTACACAAAGTGCTAAGGGAATTTCATAGCTGATAGATTATGCAGCAGCGCGTAATCCATATGTCATGCTCACTTTGACAGACGGCGGAAAGAGGCCCTTAACATGGAGCAAGGGGTAAGAAGACACAGCTGCATCAGTGACGGCTGTCAGCTCACAACGTTGAAGTTAAGAGTTTGTGCAAGTGATATACATTTCCCTTCTCAGATCAGAGCAGCACGGACACAGGAGGTTCACTCAACAATACAACCAATGAGTGTAATGCAATCAGCAGAGACAATCCGACTTCATGTCTGCAGCATCGGGATGGTGAAGACAGTTCCTGTCGCAATGGATGCCACAACGCAGCTGCTGACTCTAGCGTAAGCTTCCACTCAGCTTGCAGAGATGGAATGCCATGTCTGAGTTAGGGGTAGACCCGTTCAGTCATGAGCGCCACGTTTTTGTCATGCAATCAGCAGCAATCATCCTACCTCATGCCTGCAGCACCGGGAGCAATCATCCAACCTCATGCCTGCAGTGTCAGATGGTGAAGTTGGTTGCTGCTGCATTTGAATGCCACAATACAGCACCTGATTCTCATACTCTTATGCACTGAGCTTGCGGAGACAACATGCCACGGCCAAGTTAGGGACAGTCCCATTCGATAACTAAGATGCTAGATGGCCTTATAGATTGACACTCCTCAACAAGACCAAAGATGGACTCTTAAAAATTGTTCGAGGGAATGCTGTTGCTCGACCGTGGGCAGACCGCCCGCAGGTTAGTATCAGGGATCGAAGAGAGGAGAGTGTCAAGGTAACAAGGGAGAAAGCAAAGAGATAATGGGAAAATGGCACATGAAACCCCCACGCTAAATTCCAGCCAACGGAATCAAACCCGTGCGTGACCTTCTCAATGCAAGTGCGAACTTAACAACCAGTAGGCTAGCAACCAGAACCATTGGACAGCAAATGAGTATCAGAGCTCGGAGAGACAAGGCGGCCAGGATAACAACGACATGACCAAGGCAGAGAAATGGTAGCAATTTCCCCTCGTCTACGATTGCCCATACCGTTCCTTCCACTTCACCTTCCCTCCTCTGCGCACCCTTTCTCCCCCGCACTCCCCATCCTTCGCACCCCTTAGCAAAATACATTCTGTACCAAGGTTGCATCCAACACCATTCCCCTCAACGTCTGCCGGACACACGGGACGGACTATTGAAGCCCGACTTGGGCACGTTTTGAAAGGAGAAGAAGATGAGGAGGAAATGGTGGTGCTCAACCAAGACGACCGAGGGCACCGATCGAGGCCACACTCACACTGGTACCTTAATTTCTCTTTCCAACCGTGACAATCTGCAGATTCAGACGAGAAGGTCCAAGTGTGGGTACGTCACAACTTAAACCAAAGAGCGAATCTACATGCCAAAGGCAAGACGACAAGAGAAAACATAATGAATTACAGCAACGGCAAATTCGCATGCTGGGCAAGGGGAAAGAAAGCACCAATGAACCCTTTCGGACGTCATGGGATTGCTGCAGCTCCACGATAACGATGATGATAACATGTGTAAATGACGTGGAATAGGATGAGAACACGTAATTTCAGGTCAGTCCCTGGTGCCTGTGGTTGGACGGCTCTGCCAAGCGTTCGGACTATGCCGAATCTTAGCAGACCACTCTATTTCAGTATATCCGTTTCCTAAACGCCAGTTGTGTTGTTGATATACAGAAAGGCATTCCAGATGAGAAAACAAGCACACACACACACACACACACACACACACACACACACACACACACACACACACACACATGCACCAAAAAAAATCAAAAAGCACATGAGAACACAGACAGGGGAAGAGAGAGAGAGAGAGAGAGAGAGAGAGAGAGAGAGAGAGAGAGAGAGAGAGAGAGAGAGAGAGAGAGAGAGGTGTTTAGGCAGTTGTGTTGTTGATTTACAGAAAGGCATTCCAGATGAGAAAACAAGCACATACACACACACACACACACACAAACACACACACACACACACACACAAATGCACCAAAAAAAAAAACAAAAAGCACATGCACAGAACACAGACAGGGGAAGAGAGAGAGAGAGAGAGAGGCCGACAGACAAACAGACGGAGTAGAACGAGACAATCTGTGACAGTCATGCTTTTTTTTTCTGAGGAGCTGTGTTTATCGAGCATAGCAACATACAACAAGACAACTCGATGACCTGCTGCACACCTTCGCTTGCAAGAAAACAGGAGGGAATACCAACCAACTCTTTTTTTTTTCTCATTCATGTTGAGCGTTTTCTTTCGGAAGCCTTTCCCTTCTCAGCATCGTTTTTTTGTTTTTTGTTATCTACTGTGCAATATGACCCGCAAAATTGCAATCTGAGGACTCCGAATCTTTGCAAAAAAGCGTTTAACTACTAAATGACATGTTGCAACTTCGGCAAAGTTGCAATCTGTGGACTCCCAACTCTCCGGAGAAAATGATGTCCGGTTGATCTGTCTGCTAAGAACTTAAGAAGTTTGATTCTGAGTCTGTTCGCTGTGTTTTCTGAATATGTTCGTGATCAACCTATCTTGTGTGTATGCATGCTCCGTGCTTTTTTTTTGATGAGTTTCGAGTGTGTCGGTGTGTGCATGCCTGTGTGTCTCAGTTCATCGGACCAAGATGGTGCGATTGACAGTCGGCAGGGGGTCAGAAGTCTCCTTCAATTATAAGGAGTCGTTGCTGTTAAGCAGGTTGGGTGAATGAAGGAATCTGGTTCCAATTTGCTTGCCAGTTGCTGTTGGCTACGGAACATTCGAGCGCGCATCCGAGGCAGTTATGTGAGCCGTAATGCTGAGCGTGCACCTTGGAGCATTTCCTGGAAGGCAAAAGCCAAAGAAGAAACGAAGCAGCACGTGTCAGAATCACTTCGTGGACAGTGCGACTCTCTCTCTCTCTCTCTCTCTCTCTCTCTCTCTCTCTCTCTCT
>BFEA01000011.1:5948651-5967318 GCA_003427395.1 Chara braunii
TTTTTTTTTGTCGTTGGCTATGCCAACGGCCACGTCAGTGGTCACATCGTGTGGCCCCCCCTAACACGATCTGTCGAATTACAAACCCAAGTTCGACCCCATCCGAGACCAAAAAAGGGAAAATTTTGGCCTTTTCTCGATTTATGTGTGTCATCCTTGCGCAGGGGCCACTTTGATCTGGGCGCGGCAGATCTCAGCCGCGCGATCTTGAGGATCGCGCGACCGAGATTGGCCGCGCCCAACTGCCTTGGGCTGCTCCAAAAGGAGCTAGCCCGGTAAGATGCTTGCAGCCAAGCTTGATCCCGGTACCAGATATGTAAGAGTCCTATGCGATAACCTACTGGGCTAGCTCCTATCATGATAATGACAAGAGCAGCTGGCCTATGCGAAGAGCTCGCCCAGTCAGGTTTCCCCCATACCGTGACCTTGCAGGCTTTGCCTGTCCGCTTCTTCCCTATGGATGGCTGCCCATCCACCACTCCGGGCCCACCCATCGGGTAGACCTCGGTATAGGCATGCTGGCCTCACCCTGGCTCGAGGTTAACCCGGCGGCCCAGAAAAAAGGAAAAAAACCTTGCTATTCCTCTCGCACCGTAGCCCTATACCCTGCGCATCCCTCCTTTTTAGCCTACTTAGGCCCTGAATCGCGCGGCTGCTAAGCCGCGCGATATCTTTTAGGTAGAATAAGTCTAGTCTCAGACTTTCTACGACCGCGCACCCCTGCGGCCATGTCGAGACCCGCGGACGACAGGCCATACCGCCGACTCCCGCTGTCTCGAACCGACGCCGTTGTCGTCACATGTCAACGACGTCCCATGTCAACGACGTCCCATGTCAACGACGTCATACATCTACGACATGAGGCTTTAGGTTTTTCAGTTACAGGGTTGGTCTGAATAACTTCTGCCAACGTCAACCTCGTCAAGTCTCTTAATCCAAAAAAGGTCGGGCAGTGTCTGCCCTTAAAAAACTCGGGCTGTAAGGGTTTCTGCCCCGACAGCGATCGTGTCGTCCCTTCGCCGCTCTAGCAGGCTGTGACAGTTGTACATCCCGTGGTCCCCTACGACAAGATAGGTTCCTGCGAGACATAAGCTTTCCCTCCCTAAGGGGCTGTCACCACCCTTAGGGGAGTATCCCTACCGAGCTACTGACCCACGTGCGAAAGCTTTTAGATGCAATTGTAGAGGTAGGTCAACCGAGGGCGTTTGCTCGTTCGTTCTGGTATAGATATGCTTGGTTAACGCCAAACAAACTCGAACGCCGTCCGTTCCTAGGACGCTGATCTCCTAGGTGTGGAGCGAATGTCGGTCGACTAGGACGGTCTCAACCAAGCGTGAAACCCAACATTAATCCTAGTTCCTTTAACACACAATCAAAAGAAAATTGTAACAACCATACATAGTTACATCAAAAGGAATCGACCATACTCGATAGGACGGTATGTCCAATCTGAAATGATAACTATAAGAAATCAAATCGTCATATGAAATATCCAATAACACAATATTAACAATCCCGGGTCGAACTACACAAAACAATCATACAAGAAGCTGATTACTGATAATAACATCGATGCATCCGACAAGGTAGTCGGTCTGCCTTAGTTTTGACTTGATGAGACGCACTGCCAACGTTGTTCATTCCACCTACCATCGACTTAAGATTAGATACACATATTTGTCTTCATTCGTTTCCAATCTTTTCGGATGGCAAACTACCTTGCGAATGATTCTTGATCAGGGACATTGCTTGAAGTATTGCATGCCTCTCCCTCTAGGAAGTGGTCTGGGGTACTCCTCCTCCTAGCCCGAGCACACAACTCGGATCCCAGAAGTCGGACCGTATCCATCGAATCGGCAAAGTACCCCCCGTAGAACGGTCCACTTTGGGTCGAGAACAAGGTCGGTTCCTAAAGCAACGAACCCCCGCCCCAAATGCTCCCTAGAAAGAAAGAATGTGTCCACTTACAAGTATTTTTTAGTTATTCTTATTCCTCCTAAGTTCATGGTAACTTGGACGAAAAGGAATCAGAGGAGATAGAGAATAAGAGTCATTTAGACATGTATAGGTAGATAAGGTCGTTCGGGATAGAAAGGGTCTTTCTTTTGGAGACGACTAAGTCCGTCTGACCTTATTCTGCTTTGTTTCAATCGAATTCATTCTACGACACACGCTGAATAACATTTATAAAAAGAACAAGTTCTTTTGACGAGCAGGCAGGTGAGTCTCAAACAGGCATAATCAATCTCCTTTGTAAGCATCCTTCTACCTACCTGCACAACATGCAAAGATAACAAGTTCAATAGAAAACCAGTGCAATCCCATACTTAAGTCAGACCTCACCATTCGCATGCAAACACACATTTCATATGTCTTTTCAATGAACAGGGTCAAGCAAGTGTGGGTTCACATAGGGATGAAGGGAAGTCTGAGTCATTCAACTGACTGACCTTGAGTGGAGTTTGATCCGGCTCACTCAAGAAGGTCGACTAATATAAAAATCAAAAGAAATAACCATCGTAGAAGTTATGAGGCCACAACTCGTGGCTGTTCCACTGAACGATGGTCCATCTCTCCTCGAAATACTCAATTAAGCAAAAGGCTGACCACACAAAAAAACTCACGTGAGATAGCCCTCCAAGAGGGTGTTTCCACAAATGAGTTTTCACATGGTCCCAATGTCTGAGACAGTCCTACCGCAGTCCCAACTTCACCTTAACCTCCAAGGATATTCCCCAACCAACTGCAAGTCCACGCCACCTCCAATCACCATGTACGCTCACAATAGCCACACCAACATGCCGGTCCCGATCACAACAACTAGTCCACCTAGTCCCAAAATGGTCCCAATGCAGTCCCACATTATCACCCGCAACACCAGATAGTTCAGAACTCAAAACCTCTCGCACCGCGCGCCGCAAAAAAAATAAAGGTGGCCCCCGGTGAAAACCGGTGAAAACCGCATGTGCCACGAGCCTAAAAAAAAACAAAGATGCCCTTCCAGTGCAAACCACAAGTGCCACAACTCCGATAGCCAGTGCCGTGTGCACTCACTCCGCCATCTCTTCATGCCGCTGACCCGCAAATCGCTACCGTACAATCCCAAATGTGCACCAGCGTTAGCCCAACATCTGACCCCTATCAGGATCCACCATAGTTGTTGCACACCACAAAAAACGGAACTGCCGCTCGCTGTGCCATCAAAACCGGTACTACGCCGCCGTGCCAAAAAACATTAGCAGCAGTTCCCACCAAAGTGTCGTTGCCGCCTTTTAAAAATTTTAGCAGCGTAACCTCACAAAAAAAACATCGCAATTGTCGCGCCGCCAAACGGTCAGCACCTCCCCTTAGGGAGACCTTGAGGCCACCACGCCATTAGTTCGACAGCACCCCCCCCACAAAGTGCGACTACCGCCTCCGCCGTGAAAAACCGGCAGCGCTTTCGCACCACTGTCGTTAAACCAGTGCCGCCGCCGCAAAAATATGGCAGCGCTTCCGCACCACTGCCGTTAAAACCAGTGCCGCTGCCACAAAAATCTGGCAGCACTTCCGCATCACTGCCAAAAAAATCACAGCTACCGCCGAAAAAATTTCAGCAACGCTCCCGCAGTACTTCAACAAAAAAAATTGGCGTCGCCACAAAACCTCCCAGCATCTCTCCAACACTTCGCTATGGCTGCCTCCACTTTCGCGCCCACTGCAGACCCCCACTCTCCACTCCAGCACCTCCACCGGCAGCACCGCCCCTCTCCAGCAGCATGCAGCAGTCAGCCAGCATTCACTCAAGTGACTGCCCCAGCAGCACTGCCACAAGTGTGAGGCTGTTGGGTGGAGTGTTGACTTTTATAGCCAGCCGAAGGCATGTGGGCAGCTGCTTTGCCCACAACTAGGCAAAATTCGTGGGTGCTCCTGACCCTCGATCTAAATCGATGGCCAGGAGTTAGGAGCCTTGGTTTTCCCCCCTAGGAGCCCAAGGTCATCAACCCCCAGGAGTACCTGGCCGTTTTCCCAGGCCAGGTGCTCCTGGGAATGGTTGTATTCAACCATTTACTGCAGCCTTCCAAAAACGAACAGGCGCAGTCCCATCAGCCCCTAGAAACTTCTGGGGTTGCACCTGTCATGCGGCCGCGACCACATTCACGGTCGTTTTTCTGTGTAGGGGGAACTCATTTTCCAAAACGAGCTGCCTTCCTAGTCATTTAGCTGATCCCAATTGGAGTCAGGCTCAAAGGGGTTGTCTCCCCCTGCCCGCACCTGTATCTTGGCCGAATAAGTGTCAAATACAGGCGCGTGGCTTATGAGCTCCCTCTCTCTCTCTCCCCCTCTAGGTCCCGACAGCCACGGTCGTTGCCAGCGTCGAGCGAGCTGCCAGAGAGAGACCAAACGGCGCCACAAAAATGTTCGTTCGACCACTAAGGAACGCCCCGTCGTTCCTCACACACAGGAAACCACCCAGGGCGTGTGCAGAGAGTCCCTCGTAACTTTGAGTGCAAGGCTCCACCCCCATGCTCGGAACATAGCCGCATCCTGCGGCAAATTCATTCCAACCAAAATGATAGTCCGTTCGTTAAAAACGAATGGACACTTATTTATTTATTTTTTATTTTTTTTCCCCGAAAAAATCTAAAACAGATCTAAGAGAAAAAAAAATCTAAAAAAAAAAAAAAAAATCTTACCTTTCTCACAAACGGCTCTCCGTTGTTTCGGGCATCTACAACAATTCTGGGGACTATAAGTCCCCTTTATTTCTGATAGCGCCATATGACGCTTTACTTTTAGTTTTAGTTCAATTTTTTTTTTTCCCTTTTTGGAGTGTGTCGTTCATTCCAACCGAACGGGCACTACGCCTGATAAAAAACAAAATCTAAAAATACAAAAAAGAAAAAAAAAGAAAAGAAAAAAATCTTACCTGTAAAAACGGTTGCCAGTTCAAAACGGGCACCATTAAGTATACTGGGGCTCAAACGCCCTAGTCACTTCAGGTAGCGCCATGTGGCACTTTTTTGTATATATATATATATATATATATCGTCAAATAGAACTGCCCGGTAAACCGTAGGCAGAGAGGGAGAAGAGGGTATATATATATATATATTCGATGTATGCGTGTCACCCTCGCGCAGGGCCATGCAGATCAGCGCGGCCCGATCTCGGCCTCGCGATCTTCGAAATCGCGCGGTCGAGATCGACCGCGATACCTAAAAAAATTGGGCCGCTCCTAACAAAAGGAGCTAGCCCGACCGCATGTTGTCGGGCTCGATCCTCGAATCAGCAGGGTGAGAGTAAGACTGCGGTACCTACTGGGCTAGCTCCTTATCACAGGAGCTAAGCCCGCAGCTCTTCTTATATGCCTCCCTGTAGGCCCATCTGCTACAGCTAGGCAAGTATGGCCTGCCCCACCTGTAGCCCCGTCGCCTGTTAATTCGCAGGCGGCCCACCCTAGCGGCTTGACTTGGTGGACCGCGGCCAGCAGCGAAACAGTATCAGGTCCTCCATATGGAGTAGACCTCGTGGCCCAACATCAAGCGCGGACACCCTTTTTCTACGTATCTAAGCTCTGAATCGCGCGGTTGCTACATTATTTCAGATAGGGTTTAACTTTAGCATCCCATGTCCGCACGTTCCAGCGACTTTGACAAAAGCGAAACATTGCCATTAACATTCATTACTCCTGGACGCTACACGCGTCTGGACCGGAATTCGAAAACTTTTAGTCTTTCAGTCATAGGTTAGGTCTGAATAAACATTGGCAACGTCAGTCTCATCAAGTTCTTCAATTCAACGAAAGAGTCGGACAACGTCCGACGTTGAAGAACCCCGACGAATACCCTTGTCAGGGTATTTACCCCGACATCGGAACTACCCGTCCCTGATTCATAGCCATTGGTGTTGCGGCAGGGGGAGGTTGATTCCTTTTCGGGAGAGGGAAGTCTCGTGCGAAGTGTCGAGGATACTTGCAGTTATAACATTCTACTCTTACCGAGGGGCCGGTAGTTTGGTGGGGGATAGGAGGAGCAGGAAAAATACCTTGTGCTTGTCCCAAAGGGGCAGGTAGTAAAGGGTGCGAAGAGAATGATAGGCACTTGCCGTTTTTGAGGTTGCACTCATCAATTCCCACAAGACTTGCTTTAATCGATCCATCTGCGACTTTTGAGTCTGTATTAAGTTATTCATCCATTCCGATTCTCGGAATCAACCGTGTAAATCATATGAGTTAGATGCAAGTTGGTGATGGGCACCTGCACTGTAGAATGAGGTACAACGATATTTACAGAAGCAGTTTTGGAATGGGGAAGAGAGGAAGAAGGGGAGGATACAAAGGGGGGAATACGAGGGACATGAATCGATGATGGTCCGTCTGTTTTTTTTTATAATCGTGACGATGATAAAATCGCCAAATTGATCAGAGTCAAGATCGTCATTTTGCTGCCACATCTTCTATCATATCAGTTACACCCTCGTCACCCTGATTTATGTATTTGTATGTATCCAACGAATCCAGTTCAAGTACCTTAGCAATGATTGTTGACAATTGAGTTGTCTTGGGAAAGACTTTCTTTTGCAGTTTTGCTTTTACAGCTGGATTACGGAGATAGTTTATAAATGAGTCATGGACAACGTTTTCTTCTCCTTCAAACTTGTCCAGCGCGGTTTGAAATCTATCCACAGATCTGGTAACAGTTCTCCGAGTACTTAGGGGCGCGTCTTCGACACAAACCTGACAGCGTCTTCATTTACCGCATCAAAATTTGCGTAGAAGGTTTTTTTGAACATAGCCCAATCTACCTCGTGAGCGGTGTTTCTTACAAGCAAGGTGATGACTCGAGGAAGATAAGCCGCACAATAACCCTGAGCCTCCATAACTTCCCACCATGCCTCATGATGAGTGTGATTAGGATAAAATGGAAAGGTGGTTGTGATGCTTACCATCACACGAGAGACCAACCTATTAACGTTAACCATGGTCATCTTCTGTCTTGCTTTTGTTAACCTGTTTCAAGTGACTGAAGGATTTTTTTGATCTATTCGAGTGGGTACTCATCCTCTCGCCAGCTCGTCTCACTATTACCAAAACCGACACGTGTCGGCTCCGATACCAACCTTACGCCCTGCACTGTCTTTCGGGCGGAGTGATAAATTGTGTCAAATATGCCCTTTTGAGAAATTGAGTGTGGGAACATAGACGAAATTGAAATTCCCCCTCTGGTTCCGATTTAGTGAGAAATGGTTATCGGCGTGCGGGAAGGGAAGAGGCGCGCACAATTTTCAAACATCTATCTAATCCAAAAAGTATCATTGAATCTCCATGTGAGCTACTTGTTGTTTTTTTTATAATGGAATGACAAAGGTATAGGATCACGTTTTCGAATCAGATCCCGACGACGCTCGTTACAGAGTTCGTAATCCAATGTAGATGGCCTCAACCTGGTCGTTCGTTCCTTGTGTTCGTCTTCGCCATGTGTCCGGTAATGGAACCCCCTTTTCTGATGACGCTTACGGGACGACAATCGCTCCACATAGTGTTGGGCCCAGACCATACAACCACTCATTCACCTTCACCTTCCTTATTCTGGTACTGCTGATCCCGACCGCCACATACCAACCTCCATACTACAACGATCATCACCCCACTGACTTAGCTTCTACACCGAATTGCCCAAATCCGGCAGTCCATCGCGGCCACTCGGCGTACAACCTTACAAAAACTATATTACTATAGCTAGCTTATCAAGACTTTCCAACTCACCGTACATACACATCATCTAACCACGACTTTCTGGGAACTGGCAGATGGGTTGAGAGAGAGTTTTTCTAATGTGATTGTGGATTTTGTAGTTGCAAAGAGGGAGACAAAAGATAGGAGAGGATGGAGCGAAGATAAACGGGGACAAGGAAGAGGATCCGGGGTAATCACCTTAGGAAAGCCATATTGATTCCACGAGTCTCTTCGCAGCCAATCAGATTACAACGTGAGGGGAGGATCCTCCTTACACGTTGTTATCTGATGACTCGAGTTCCCTGAAATGGGGAATCGGTGAGGAGTTCATGTGCAAGAATAAGGGAAAAGAAGGAGGAGGCGAAGAGTAGCGCAGAGCGGGACCAAGATTCAAATGGAAAAAAGGGGGAAAGACGCACGCGCGAAGAGGGGATGGAAAACATTTACGGGTGGGGAAAGGTAGGCGTGAAGAAGGGAGTGGTGAAGATCGCATGGGGATAGCGTGAGAAAAGGGAAGCTTGCATGCATGGTGGCGACACAATAACCAAAAGGCACAAAGAGAGTTATGTTCAGTTCATCCTAACTTCTAAAACTAATTTACTATTGAGAAATTCAACTACCATATCCGCGCGAGAGGTCGGACGTGGAAAAAATCCTACGCCTACCCAAATCCTACTGAAAATTCATGGAGCTTTCAAGGATGAATTTGAGAACATTCACTTGCAAAAAAAGACACGTCAGCGGGAAGTGCGCCCCCAAATTTAGGAGTTCCCAACTGCGAAACAAAATTTTCAACTCGCTCGCTAAGGCGTACGTAATTTTTACGTTAATTTATTAATTATTGAAAAGGAAACGACAAAGATCCAAACATGGGTGGGCCTCGCCGACCATTGATTTCAAGTATCATCAATTAACAATAAAGGAGGTCTCTAAGGCCTGTTAATTCGAATAACAATATTCAAGGGTTCAAAAGATTGTTTGGGTACAGAAGTTGGAACGTCACACCCACGCCGTTTCAATTTTTGAAATGTTCAACTCAAGGACCGTGGCCTCCTCGGCCTCCTACGGGCAGTTACCAGTCCTCCACAAGCAACTAACTGCTTGTTCTTGCTTGTTCCCCATGAATTGCCCCCCTAACAAATTCACAACCCTTCCAACTACCATTTGGACCCAAACGAACGACCAATATGACCAAATGATGAAAACTTGACTCAAGGGTATAAAACGCAACCTGGATGGGCTATGAACTCTAGCCTTGAGACTAAAAACATTCGGGTGTTGTATACGAATAGAGTTTATATTCATAGATAGCCCGATCGTTATATTCAATAAATTGGAGCAAAATCAGAGGGGTCGTGAAAAACGAAAAAGAATTCAAAAAAATCTATAAAAAACATATATTGCCTAAACTTGCAATGCAACAAACTTTTGGATGACGGCACCTTCATAATTCCTTATAAATTCAAAAAAAAAAAAAAAAAAATATACGGTTACATCCTCTTGGAAGACAAAAACTCTATCAACCCCTTTAAAACATGTGTATATCCCTTCAACCCCCTTTTTAAACCCATGTATACTCCGTCAATAAGGCACTCTAGCCATGACACATCCAAATATATTCAAAAAATGGTGAGTAAAAACCAAATATGATTTTTCAGGGTAAGAACTCCCCGACATTATTTTCGGGTGAAGACAACAGGGAGAGTCCTACACAAATTGGTGGAGCGCGACCAAGTAGTATCATCCAAGGTTGTTCCATTTTTCTAAATATTATGACAACAATTGAATGCATTGAGGTTGTCAAAGAAGAGAGTTTGGATATGACACTTCTCCTTCTAGACATGGTGAAGGCTTATGATAGGGTAGGTTGGTCTTTCGTGCTGACTACTATAAGAAAAATGGGTTTCGATCAGGGTTTTTACCGTTGGGTGATAGCAATGTACACCTTCATCACTTTTAAAGTTCAAGTCAATGGCCATCTTTCTCGATTCTTTCGATTGAACGACCATTTCGTCAAAACGGACATATTATATTTTTTGAACGAAATTGAAATCGAGTTTTTGGGCCGAAATCCGGTTCAAATTTTTAGCTTCGGAGGGAACACCGGACCCCCTAGATGTATCTGACCTCAAGCTGAGACCAGATACATCTAGGGGGTCCGGCGTTCTAAGAACGCCGGACCCCCAGGAGCCAAAAATTTGGACCGCATTTTGGCCCAAAAACTCAATTTCAATTTCGTTCAAAAAATATAATACGTCCGTTTTGACGAAATGGTTGTTGTTGTTCCAGTCGTTGGGGCAAGTTGTTGAGGCAAGGTTGCCCTCTTGCCCCCCTATTGTTTGTCTTGCAATTGAAAAGTCCCTTGAATCGCAAATGCAAGCATCCACTCATCTGTGTGCTACCTATCTATGCCAGCATGGACTGTAGGACCAAGGCCCTAGTTGGCGACTTGTTCATAGTCTTTGAGAACACTTCAATGTTGCTGGAAGCCTTGACGGGCGTGTTGAAAAAATATTCGCAACTATTTGAGGCCTTGGTTAGCTAGAATAAATCAGTGTACCTCTTACCCTCATAGTTATCTTTGCAGGAGGAATGGGGATGCAACGGGTAGTTCCGGAAACTGAGGAACCTTTTTTTTGGGTGTTGGTGAACACTCAGTTGATGGGGATGGTGCAAAGACTCATTTTGCAACACAAAGTTGCAGCAAGGTTGTAGAGTTGGGGATCAGCATGACACCTATCACTGTTTGGCAAAGCCATGGTAATTAACTTTGCTTTTTTCTTGTTGATCTGGTTTTTAGGCTCGATAAGGGAAATCGCTGCAACAACATTCACTAACATTTGAAGGTTAGCGGTGAAAGTTCCTCTGGAATCCTCGTGCGGAATTGGAGGAGGTGTTCATGGTGCAAGTGACATGGGAGCTGGTCACATTCCCCAAAGAACAAGGGGGATTGAGGCTAATTGATCCACAACGGAAAAAACAAGTGCAGTTGCAGAAGTGGTTGCCTAAAATGTCTCCGACAGAAAAAAAAATGAGGATTGGATCCTCCTTGCGGAACGGATCCTAATGAGAGAATAATGATTGAACGGGAGTGAACATTTTTTGCTACGTTTTCCTGTGGAGTTATTTCTTCATAATTAAAAAACTCGCCCAAGACCAAAGAAGAGGTACTCAAGTAGAGTCTGTTTGAAAACCCATGGATTTTGGACGCTCAGGGACTGATGTTTTCAATAGGAAGGGAACCGGCCACGTTTGGCAGAGCTTGGATCGGAAACGGGATCTCTTGGATGACCAATTTATGGTCGGTCTACTTGGGCACGTGGTGCCCGTTCTCAGAGATTCATGGCCGTTTATAGGAAACGGAGGATTGAGGAGCATTGGAGGGCTCTTTTGTAGACAATCCTCAAGGAGTGGAAGTCATTACTAAAACAATCCATCAGGTACCTGGTATGCCCTAGGTTCTCCGACCAAGGAAAAAGTCGTTTAGAAATTACAAGGTCTCATGTAGAGTGACTTCTAAGAGGTCGAGGAATGACGAGTGTATGGCCATACCGGTACCTTGCAGTTCAAGTTAGTGGGAGATGAGGTGGTCTCACAATTGCAGACCCCCCCTCAAGCCAGGATGATTCAATGCTTTGATAAAAGGTGTATATTCAAGTTCACTGTGTGGGTTGGAAAGATATTGTTGAGGGAGTTCTCAATTCATCCCAGGGCATGCCGTTGGAGAGGAGGCAAATTCTCCCTCGCCGTCCCTCATGGCTTGGATTTGCGCAATTATTTGACACAAGAGTCATATCGTCTGGTAGACTTGAGAACCATAACACCCTCCAGTGTTGCTATTGCAAAGTGGAGTCACGGTGTGATCTTGGTGGATGACCTATAAGATGTAGCAGGGGACTTTTTGAAACTCTGGAATGTTCTGGCAGAACTCCGAGACGTGAAGCAAGCCAGTCTCTCGCTCAAACAGTTATCTGCTGTGTCATCTGGGCAGATAGGAACAAGTCAAGTTTTGATGGCTGCACCTTTTTAGATTTAGAGCCGAAAGCAGCAGTTAAGAGAGGCTAGCAAAGTGCAATTTGGGTAGATTGGCGCAAGAGGGCCATGTGCACCAAAGCTCCGAGGCGAGCCCTGTGGTGGTTTATGCGAACGTGGGCTAAGGGCAACCATTTGGCGACTGCTCATCGCTTGTGAGGCTTGGTGCTTTCTAAATGATTGCAGGGGGAGGGGATGGGGATAAGCGCCGCTGTAGCAAATATACTTACAAGTTACAAGGGTATTTGATGTTGCTTTTATAGGTTGGACAAGGTATGTCCGCGACATTAGAAAGGATGATGTCACGTCCGAGCCACCGCAGTCGGGGTGACAAGGTTGATTAGAATAAGGATTAGAGAGAATGTGTGGGCGCGCCTTATTGCGATGTGTGATAGTTAACCGGGTTACCGTCGACCATGTGAGTCGACATGGCAATTGTCAGTCTCACATGATGGCGCGAGCGAATGACGAATTTGGTTGATTAGAATCACCACTCGCATAGTGCACATGTGCACTAGAGTGTGTGCCAACCATTGCCACGATAATTGTCGTGACAAGAGGTTTGGCATAGCCTTGGCCGTTAGGCCGAAGCCGTTCGTGAGACCGTATATGGCCAATGAGCTATGGGACCTGACAGTTACAAGGCCACTGGGCCGACGCCCTCCTATTGGTCTGCGTCGAGCTGGCCCACGATCGGTACCGACCTTACCTGGTCAAGGCGCGGTAGTCACCTTGGCGTGAAGACACTATCTCGGCCAATCTTTAATTTCTTATATTGTATTTTTGCTCAGTTATGTTTGGATTATGTTTTCCCTTGTTTTATTATACTCTATCTTACTTTGTAATTTTGCCAAATCCATGGGTCCAGTGAGACCGGATCGGGAACAATTCAGTGTGTAAAAGAGGACTCGCCTTATTGGGTGAGACTTTGGTATGAGTGACAAAACATGCTCGTGCAGGAAAGGACCAATGGTGATACACACGGTAGTAGGGTGCAGCCCTTTGAGCCTTCGATGCGTGCCGTCTTGAGGGTCGGCGACCGTGGGCTTAGATGGCGGGCTTGGTATAGCGCGGCATAGCCTTGCTCGGGCTGGTAGGCCCATGCCCATTGCTGTGCTTTTTATAATTGTTTTTACGCCTGTCCACCTTGAACATGAGCCTAGCTCAATTGGTAATGTACTGGGTTATTCAACAACATGTTTTGGGTTCGAGGACAGTGGGCGGCAACGGAGTGATGAAAGCTTTGGAGGAACTGAGGGATTAAGGGTTTCATGAAGCTATCCTCTTCGGTTTTGTTGCCAATTTCGGGTAGGGGGGCGGATCGGTGTTGGCCCCGAGCAATCGTTGGGACCGAGGGATACTGGCACAAGTGGTTAACGTGTCAAATTTGGTCTCATTTGGGTTATTAGAATTTGTGCTGTTAATCATCCTGAAAATCCTGAAATTTTGATGAAGTTGTTTTTTGGCAAAATTGCCTGAAAATGCACTTTCGAGTTGCTGTTTTATGTGTTTTTAATTTTGTTTTTTTGGTATTTTTTTTATAATGTGTTAGTAAGAAGTGCACTCTATAGATTGGTGTGAAGTTTGCTTGGGATGGCCTTATGGTTTTCTTATAAATTGAGGTGAAAAATGGGGGGTCGGTTAACCTTTTCTCGATACTGGATTACCTTTTTTTCCCCCGTTTTTCTTTTCTTTTTTAATCTTCGCGGGACTGGTGTCAGCGCAAAAACCCTTACAGGGGTATCTGCTCGCGGGACTGGTGTCAGCGCAAAAACCCTTAATCTTTGCGGGACTGGTGTCAGCGCAACAACCCTTAATGTTGGGCGTTGTCCGATTGTCCGCAAAATTTTGTCTGACTCAGAAATGAATGACTTGATGAGTTATAAATCTGTCAAAAACTCATTTAGACCAAACCTATGACCGAGTGGCTAAAACCTTTTTAAAAAATACAAAGTCTGAATGGTTGTCGACTCCCGAGAGTGGTGGGTGATGACCGGCGGTATATCGGTTGTATTCCGCTTTTGGCGAGGCCCTAGGGATGCACAACGCTGAAATACTAAATATAAACCTATCCTACTTAAAATAAGGGGCGCGCAGCTGCTATCAGAGCCTAGATGGCTAGAAAGGATGAGTGCGTCAGGCAAGCGACCACGACACGAAAGGAATGGGCCACCCGTCTTATTTTATAAGCTATTCTATCAAAATTCTAGCCATTTCTAGAAGATTTTAAAAATGGGTCTGTTGGGGTTTAAAGCCACGTTTGTGATGTGGAACCCCAACACTTTAACTTACCAGGTTGAGCGCCCGTTGAATGGATGAAACCTATTAAGCCACGGACGGGCGATCCACTGGGGATACAACTCTTCATATAGAAGGGCCGCTTTTATAATCTCCCATAATAGGATCTAGCCCAATAGGTAATGCCTTAGACCTCCATGGTACAAATGTTGAGATCGAAGTTCGACTATGAATTGTAATCGAGACTGTATCTCAACATTTTGTGGCTTAGCCACGAGGGGGAGAAGTAACCGGGGGCTCAAGCGGACGAGAAGAAAAAGGGAAAAAAAAAAAAGGCTAAAACTAACAATAGTTACAATACAGCATTAGATGACATTTTTTCGAGAAATTGGGAGTTGTAACTGTGGAGAAAAGGTTAACCGACCCCCCATTTTTCACCTCAATTTATAAGAAAACCATAAGGTCATCCCAAGCAAACTTCACACCAATCTATAGAGTGCACTTCTTACTAACACATTATAAAAAAAATACAAAAAAAAAAAATTGTGAACTCCCTGTAGACCTGCCAGGCACCCGTTTTCACGAGCGTCAGATCTTGTTCTTTTAGAAAGATTTCGCTTTTGTTTTTTTCTATTGTGTGTTTTTGGTTTTGTGCCCCCCCAGATTCAAAACAGTAAGGGCGTCGTTAGACACTCCTCAGGGCATCCTCGGGCTCCGAGGATGAATCCTCGGAAAAGTATAGGGGTTTTGTCGTCTTCGTTACACTCATCCTCGGAGCATCGGTTTTAGGACTCATCCTCGGAGCAATGTCAGAAAAAAAAAAAGGAAAAAAAAAAAGAAAAAAAGTTGTGCTTCAGGCTTTCAGCCAATAGGGTGCCGCCACGATCAGAATTCTCGGTTGTAACGTCTCTCTACGTGCATGCCCTCTCCTCTCCGTAAAACACGGATCCTCGGGCCCCAAAGGACCTCGCGAGGTCCTTTGGAGCCGAGGACGATTTGGCTGGGAAATCCCCGGAGCCCAAGGATTTGTCCTCGGAGTGTTTTCACATTTTCATTTCCGATTTCATCTCCGAGGACAGGTGGAACGAAGACGAAATCCTTGGAATCACGTCCCCGAGGAGTGTCTAACGACGCCCTAAGTACCCTCATGAAATCACGAGGTAACACATCTTTCCAAGTTTTAGCGGAAGTTTCGTTCCCCATGTGCTTTTCTGGATAAATGATGGGACGACGTGCGGCCGCAGATGTAGCTCATAGTACATAGATTCAAACTTGAGTCTATTTTTCAACAGTCTGCGGGTCTCTTGAAACAGCAGCCAACAACCCAACTGCCCTGCCTCATTGGCAGGGTTACCGGTTCCACTGTTGAACACCGTGTCATGGCTGCAGTGGTTACGATGCTTGGCTGTTGAGACCAAGGATGCCGGTTCGAATCCATGTGTTGTCATGCGGAGAGATCTGAGGCTGTACCAGTACTGATTCGCACTTACCTATGGCTGTGTATCTTTCCATGTTCTTGCAAAAATCCATGCTCATTTTTTGGACAGTGGAATGAAGCCCACTCTTTTTGAAATGGTCTACTCTCGACAATTTTTTGTTTATATGTTGTACCTAACTCACTCTTTATGTGGTTGTTTGAATCAATTAACTTAGATTCATTGACTTCAGTCAATGAATAACTGTCTTGATGCCAGCTTTGGCTGGATTTAGGCTCGCCAGAGTTCAGATGCAAGAGGCGAATAACGGGAGTTGAACCCGTGTTTTCAAATTTACAATCTGACACTTTGACCTATTAAGTTATATTCGTCGTGGTCCCGACTCGCTAGTACAGAGAAGCATGTGCCCATTACTCCAGCAATTGCACCAAAGATTAGATATAAAGTACCTATATCCTTGTGGTTTGTGGAAAACAGCCATCTCTTGCAAAATTTGTCATATCAGTTGTTCCCCATCTTTTAGTAATAAAATGCTTTGTTGAACTAGTTTTGACTGATGTTTTCGCAGTTTTGAAAAGCGAAATTCGTCACAAACAGTTTCGCGAAAACAAGCCTCTAGCGAGGCCTGTAAATGAATGGGAGAATTGACTTGAAAAGTCAACAGTGTTTTGAACTTTTGTTCCATTTGTTGACATAAGACTGCTTGCACGGTTTGTTTCTCTACCTGTTCATCCAATTGCATCTGGATTTGAACTTGGATCTGTATTTCAACAGTCTGTGGGTGCCCAACGACACCATGAAGTGCCCTGCCTTGTTGGAAGGGCCTGTGGAAAACAAACGAGCTACATTTTTTTCTTCCTTTTTTTCTTTTCTTTTTGTCCTTTATCAGAATTTGGGTGTGTTTGCTGCTAGATTCTTTGGACTGTTTTTTAATGTGCAGCAAAAGAAGGAGAGGGAAAATGACCATGAACGCGGCAGTATAGGTGGGTAGGTGCATTCTGGAGGGTGTAGATGTATGTGGGTGTAAAACTACGAGGGAAAGCCAAATGCAACCATTCCTCAACGCATGCTCACCAAGAAGAGGCCCAGTTGCATTGGGCTATGAATGACCCTGGCCCTTCAAAGGAAAAGCTGCATTTTGTGGCCCTTGATTTTTGCTTTAACGAGTCCAGGATTTCGCCTATGGGCTGAGGTGATGCTCACACCCATCCAGCCAAGTATAAAAGGGCAGGAGCAGCACCAGCAACCTTACATTCGAAGTGGTGCTGCTGACACACACACTCATTTGAATGCTGGCTGGTTGCCGCACTACTTTGAGGGAGGATCTGCTGGAAGAGCTGTTGAAGTGGGACCTAACCCCTGGTCAGGTAGGAGTAGTCGCGAACGCACGGAGTGCTCCCGCCCGACGAGGTTCGGCGGGCATCCGCTCCAGGTCCTCGGCTTTGCCGAGGTCGTCTTTGTAACAGTGGAGGGTCACGGCGGCGTGGGGTGGCGGTCATGGCAACGAAGCTCTTGTGAGCATCGGGTCTACTGTTACCAGAGTGTCTTTGCACAACAAGAGGAACGACATCAAGCAACGGGAGCCGGAACAGCAGGTGAGTCAACGTCATCCACATGGATTCAGATGGGGACCTCCAACGAGCAGCTGATGCATGGTTATCCAGCATGGAGGACGGCAGGTGGCATCTTCAGCAGTTGGTCTCTCTCCTCTCTGACTCCGCTCTGCCCCCGCCAGCAGTCGTTGGGGGAGCGATTTCGGGGGAGAAATGGGTGGAAACTATGCTGCAGATGATGTTGGAGGTTATCTGGGTCCTGGAGGAGGGGCCGGCACCGGAGTTGGACGAGTTCTTTGACTGGCGTCGGGTGGACGCCCTATCCAACCAGTGTTACTTACTCCTTGATGAGGGGGTCGAGCGAGGTGCTGACTGGGTCAAGCGCGCAGGAGGGGAGCTGCCAGTCTCCATGATGGCTTCAGTCGCACCACCAGCACCACCTCCAGTTTTCTCACAGAAACATACAAGCAGGGTTTCATCACCTGCATCAACAACCATTACCTCTGCGCCTGTCACAAAGAGCACACGTGATTTGGGGCGCTCAACAACTGAGATGGCGCACACGACGATGGCATCAGCGGCGTCAAATATATCGATACAGCCAGCAACTGCAAAACTCACATCGGCACATGCCGTCAACAACAACAACAACAACTATATCATCAACAATACTTTTGAGCACGACGGTGACATGGAAGGACGGATCCTGAGTTCGGGCACGCCCGAGAGTGACAACAGCCATAACAACATCAACAACAATAACAAGGACAGCGACAACGACAAGAACAACAACAACAACAACAACAATACTGAAGGTGTGGTAAGTGTGACTGGTCGCTGTCTTCTCCCCCTCCTCCTTTCCCTCTTGTTTTCCCTCTTCTGGTTTGCAGGTGTAGAGTGGGGGGTAGGGCGAGGAGGTCGGTCAAATGGATTGTTTGGTGGACTGGAAGGGTGTGGGGGGGAGCAGGGAGTGGGATGGCGGCGCGAAGGGGTGGGATAAGGAATGCTAGATTGCCAGGATTGGGTTGGGTGGAACCTCATTGGTTGGCTCCACGCCCTGGTAGGATTGCTCATGTGTTCGTCTAATGTTTTTGCCATGTGGATCTGGCGATCTTATTCTTTGGTCACGATTACTAGATGCATAGGTATTGGCCATGTGGTAGGGCAGGAGGCGTTGTGGCAAGATGTCGTCAGTGTCGGGACGCTCGCCAGATTTGAGGACCCTGTCACAGTGGCGGCGAGATTACAAACGTAATACCTAGGTATAATTAGGAGTATTGCTCAACTCGGGCCCTGTCACGTCTCCCCCTCCCCTSTCATGATGTGGCAGCRAGATTGCAGGTGCAATACCTAGGTTTAATTAGGAGTATCGCTCAACCCAGGCCCTGTCATGTCCCCCTCCCATGATGTTGAATGCTTCGGGCAGTGGTAAAAAAGTGGAGTAGGGTAGGGCGATGATGCTGGGATTTCATGGTGTAGTCAATGTTCAGTCCCTGCTATGATCTCCCCCCCTTCGTGATCTTCAGTGATTCATGTTGCAGTAACTGAGTGGTGCAGGGCAGGGCGTTTAAGCTTGGATTTCGATGAGCASTTAATCCCCTCTACTGAGGGCAATCAATGCTGCTCATCAATTATGACAACCGCATTTCTGTTCGATCAAATGATTACAAATGTTCAGGGACGCTGGACCC
>BFEA01000011.1:5979943-6012620 GCA_003427395.1 Chara braunii
CTCTCTCTCTCTCTCTCTCTCTCTCTCTCTCTCTCTCTCTCTCTCTCTCTCTCTCTCTCTCTCTCTCTCTCTCGCGCGCGCGCGCGCGCTCTCTCTCTCTCTCGCCTTCCTTTTTGAACTGATAGTCATCGCTCTTGGAGCTTCTTCTCTCTCTCTCTCGCGTGCGACCGCGCGGACGGTCAACGCCCCCGCAAGGAGAGAAAGCTTAAAGTTCATCATCTTCCCTCGACGCACCCACTTTTAAGAGAGAAGAATTGTGTCAATTGTTGTATGGATTCGGTGTTGGTTCGGATGACCGGGAACGCGGGATCTTGCCCGTGTTCATCGAGTACCTCCGACCGTCTCATCTCGCTACCGACCTTCCCCATCACAGATAACGACAACGTCTAGTGCGATGCGGACGTACGGCGCGTGCTGAGGCGGGCGGAGCAAGTGTGTTGGCAAGACCCRCCTCGGGCGTGTGATATAAGGGGGAACGGGTTTGTTCTGATTGATCGTTTTGATTCCCCGACTCTAATATTGCCTTACACAAGTTTAACGGTGTTGCCCTGGTCGGCCGCTCACGCCGCGTGGCGGCCGCAGTTTGATTGTCGCTGGTGTCGCCAGGGGGGCTCGTGTTCTTGGCGACGGCTGGTCCTGGGTTACGAGGGAGCGACACGTTTCCCCGAGCTTTCCCGTAGTGCGGGGACGCTGCCCGCGCAATTTCGAATTCGGATGCCGACGAGTCCTCCCGCCGCGTTTCCCTCCCGGAAACTTTCGTGCGGACTCTGTGAGTCCGACGCCGAGTCTTGACGGCCTCGAACCAACCACCTTTACAGCAAAGACCCGAGGGTTCGGTCACTTCGTGAGAACCGAGGATGAGGCCTGAAGGCTTCGAACCCACCACCTATCCCCCAAACCCCTGATGGCCGAAGTTTTGTCTTCCGCCGCCATGGCCCTCTCCCCTTGATGCCTTTTTCCGTCCCGATGCATGACGGCAGTTCATTTTCGCGGAAACCTTTTTAATTTTATCGTTTCGGAGTGATCCGACCCCCACGGGGCTCCGCGACGACAGTTCGACTCCGGGGAAAACCTCTGGCACGAAACGAGGGCCTCCCGTTCCGTCCGGGAGACTCAACCCTTACGGCCAAAAATCCTCGGCCACGCCCCTCCTAGAACTCTGATCGGCGACCCCGTAAGGGAAGCCGCGAGGGGGCGTGAGGTTGCGTATCACAAGCGTGAGGCAGTGGCGTGGATGTGTGGCAGGTTGCACGCGGGGTTAACTTTGACGCGATGTCATCCTTATTTTGGTGGGGTTATGCTGCCGAATTACTGGCACATTGACAGCAGAGTGTTTGAGGGGAGGTGCTGCCAAATTCCGGCACGTTGCCAACACCCTTTTTGTTGGGGAAATGCTACTGGAGTGCTGCCGCGACAAGGTCAAGGCAGTTTTTAGGGAAGATCTTGCCGGGTCGCTCGACAACGTAAAGGCTTTTTAATGGGACGTGCTGCCAAAATGTTTTACCGCAGTGCACCCTCGTTTTGGGTGGTTTCGTTGGGGTGCTGTCGGATGTCCATCGAGCCAGGTTTATACCTGGGCCCTGGTTTATGGTTTCGGAGGGCCATAATTGGCCTGCAGCAAGCATTTTTGGGCGGGGGAGCAGTTTGGGACTCATAGCAGAGACAGTCCTTGGGACTTGGTGGAAGGCAGTTTGGAACTGGTGGTGGACTTGGTACAGTCCCTGGGACATTGGCAGGCCGTGAGAGTGCAACGGCACTGTCTGGGACATTGGGACTCACCTAGGGACCACCTGAGGGGGATGGTAGGTTTGTGTTCTGAGCTCGCATAAGTAATCCAATAGGATCAGCAGTTGTCTCAGTTTTATTGAGACCTCAGCAGCTGTTTGTGATTGTTCAGGGTATACTTAGCCGAGCCAGGTAATGGCCCCAGTATTTCAAACTGATCTCAAACTGTTCTGCATATGTTTTCATATGGGATGTTGGGCCCGGTTCCCACCACATGTTGCTCCCCGCGAATAGGCTGGAGCACCGTTTTCAAAAAAAAAAAAAAAAAAAAGCACATCCACGACTTCAGTTTCACAGAAGCTGGTACCCGTGCCACCCTTAAACTTTCAAGCCGTGGTGCACACTTTCTTTTTTTTTTTTTTTTTTTTTTCTGAGAAGTTCCGAGTATGAGAATTCTAGAAGAGTCTCGCCAGCATTGATTACCCGGGGATCCAGGTGATTGACTGAGCAAGCTGTTGGGAGGGGGGGTAGACCTCTTCACCCTGCAACAGGCGCCTGATATCTACTCCAACAAACTAGTCCCTCCCCCTCTGTTACCTGCTGGAGAGCGGGTCCAGCGTCCCGTGGTACACACTTCCAGGCGCAGCAAAATGCACTTTTGGGTTCGTCAATTTAGCTTCAGATGGACTGGTGGTTTATAGCTGAGGATGTTAACTAAGGCAGTGCGGCCACTGGGATTAGAAGACTCTTAAACCGCCAGTACACGGCCCCAGCCTTGCTGAAAAGAAAACTCATTGCCTACGGAAATTTCGGACGCCTGGTGTCCTAGATAAATTGAATCGGCGGCAGGCAGCCTGCGAAAAGGGCCCGCGGCCGATAGCCGGATATACTGGTGGCGGACGATAACTAAGGCACTGCCGCCACCAGGATTGGGAGACATCTTAACTGCAGACGATAGCTAAGGCAGTGCCGCCACCAGGATTGGAAGACATCTTCCCCAAGAGAATTAGGTCTGTGCTCCACTGGGAAATTCCCCTTTCCCAAATACAGTGCTCGCTCTGAAAAATAGTTATTTCCAGTTCTCCAGCTTCAAGCGCATCCGGTGGCAGATTTGATGTTCCTCAAATTGGAGAGGCTGTCACACAGTGAATTTGGCCAAGTAGTTCCCTAAACACTGTTTTCAAGATGGTGAAATGCATCGGACAACGATCGGAGTCCGGTAGAAAACCTCTGCAAGATTTTTCTGTTTGAAACCCTTGTCACTGGGTGCCATTTTCGTAACAGCCCGTCGAGTAGGTGGACCTTGAAAGACTTTAACGGGTTCTTCCTCGTACTCAGGTCAGTGCCATTTTCATAATAGCTGTGTCCAGTTCAGTAAGTGGAGCCTGAAAACTATAATTACAGTTTCTCCGCCGTACTCAGATCTCTTCTTGGGAATTTCCCCGATGAAACGCCAGTAGAGCACAAGCCATATATTTCAGCAGTTCCGGCAACTGGTACAGTTCCTGCTCTGACATCCACGGACGCAACCGATGCCTCCTGTCCATGATTGATGAGTACTGATTAGGGAAGCTGTCGCCCTCAACTTTCCGGGGATCAGTGGCCTGCAGTGAAGTTCCACTAGCAAAGAGGGTTGGACCTGAAGCCTGAGCCTGGACATGTTTGTGGAGGGGTGCAAAACTTGCTATCTATCTGCTTTTCTGCATCTGTGCATAAACTCATTGACATTCAGGCACTTAATCCGCTCCTCTTCGTACTCGTTGGACCTCACCCCTGTTTTTTTTTTCATTTTGTAATTTGAGCCTTGAGCACTGGGCACCCCTTTGAAAATTTTAAAAGACAAAACAGCACTTCGCTTTTTTTGGTTGAAAACTTTACGAAAGGCAACGGCTTTTAGACATCATTGTCAATCTGACCAGCCCCTGGTAATTAGTTCACAGCTGGACTCAAACACCACTCTGCATATCAACAACTCAAGGGTGCACTAACTGAGCGAGGCCCGTCCATGACAGCATATAGGTTTTGCCAAAGCATAAAACTCATTGAAATTCAAGCACTTTAGGGGCTGCCCCACACTACATGACTTTCAAAAAAGAACTTTGTTATCGAGAAAGCCGGCCGCAACCCTCATGACTCGTAAAAGAAAAACGAGTCTCCACATTTCTGCTATCCTCGGTACTTTCCCCATTAACGCGGCTAAATGTCACGGGCAGCCCGCAGCCCGGGGAATAATCCATCGCTGCTGCTGACATTAGGTGGGAAGCAATGCCACACAAGCTGCTGCTGACATTAGGTCGGAAGCGATGCCACACAAGCAGCTGCTCCACGGACATTTCAGGCCACAGCAGGCGGAGACTGAAAACAGAGGAAAAATAAAAAAAAATAAAAAATAAAATCCTCCTTTTACGATGCAGGGTAGGCATTGTCTCCTCTTGAATGTCTTTTCCCTCCCCCGCAGCATGACTCGCACGCATATGGCCACACCATCATGTGTTTCTACTTTGACATGTGTTTCTACTTTGAAAATCTCCAAAAAAAGTTGGCGCGTCCTACTCTCCGGAAATGCTGCGGGATCCCCAAAATTTTCATAGAAGCACCTTTCTTATGTAGTGTGGGCTCAGTAGCATAATCCGAACTACGCAGATCTTCTCATCCTCTTTGCTAGTGGGATCTCCCCCCTGAGCGCTTTTCATCATTCTCTAATTTGACCCTGGAGCACTCGACACGCCCTTTAAATTTTTAAAAGAGACAAAAAAAAAGTCAAAACGGGCACTTTTTTGTTTTTTTGGAAATAATTAAGGGCAACAGCCTTGAGATATCATTGTCGAACTGACCAGCCCCTGGTAATTAGTTCACAGCTGGATTCGAACATCAATAATTCAAGGGTGCACCAACTGAGCAAGGCCAGTCCATGACAGCACATAGGTTTTGCCAATGCCAAATGCAGCATCTTTGCTTGGAAGGAAAAACGTTTAGTTTCAAAAAAGGGATAATTTGCAAAATAACCCCATAAGTTGAGATATTTGCCAAAATGCCCCTAAAAGATGTGGGTAGAACGGATATTGCCCCTCTGATAAATAAAAATATTTTGTGAATTACCCCTGCCGTCGGTTGGACCCTCGTCTTTGCACTATACCCCTACCGGGTACCGTCCAACTGTGCAAAATGCCCCAATACTTGCCAACTTCTCCTAAGCACCATTGCGAAAAGGCCAAGGCCCAAACGGGGAGGTCCAAATTGCAAACTTGCACACCCGCCTGACAGGGGCACAACACAAAGATTTCGGCCCAAAAGGGCATTCCGCTGTACCCACATCTTTCAAGGGCATATTAGCATATATCTCAATTTATAGAGGGTATTTTGCAAATTATAACCACGCACAAAAACACAAAAAGCCAAAGAACGTTTACTGTGATAAAGGAGCAGCTCCGGATGGAAGTGACATGGCCAACCCCAGGGGCGAGGTCCCACTTGCACGGACGGATTAAGAGATTCTGGCCGTTGATCTTTGCTATCTACCGTCAATATCGCTTAATTCGTGTAAGTGGGACCAAGCCCCAGGAAACGATGAAAGGAAAACTGTGTCCTGTACGATGTACGCAAGGGACGCTGGACCCAATTACCAGCTGCTGTTGCTCCCCACCCATAGATGGAGCTACTCCCCACCCATAGATGGAGCAGCCGGACAGCCAAACCCTCAATTCTGGTGGTTGTCTCACGACCACTGGGATAGAGGACTTGTACAAGGGCTATTTTCTTCTATTAAAAAAAACAAACAAAAAAAGACCGTTCAGTGTGAGCATGCACTGAGCTTCCCCTGCTGGATGAGAGAATACCAAACCGGCCAAATCAAGTATGCTGACGATAAAGTTATTGATTGATCAATTAACAATAATTAATACTACTTTCTGCACCTCTGACGGTAGCTGGATTTGAACTTGGGTCTGTATTTCAACAGTCCATGGCTGTACCAACTCCACTTCCATCCTATGGTCCTTGCCCAAGGCGAAGTAGTGCAAAGCGCTATAGTCACTCCACTCCTCCAAACGCCCTTCGCTATCACAGCCAAAAGAGGCAAGTCCAGCAGAAGCAGTGGCAGCCACGGCGGTGCCAACGGATGAGGAGGAGGAGGCGGAGGGGGAGGAGGGAAAGGAGGACAAAGAGGGGGTTAGCAATCACAGAGAGGTCTCACAATGCGAGTCTGATGCCCCAAATCTCCACATTTTCGGTGTCGAACAAGGAAACCTTTGACTCTCCGCTCTCAGCTCCGCAAACGAGAACTGGGTCGAAGAAAGACATTCTCAATCCTTCCATCTCGAGGGCGTCTGCTGTCCGCGGAGCTGCCATACGTGCCCTTCCATCTCTCCGCGTTTCTTACATTGTAATCCTCATCTGAATTCTGCTCGTCGTACTCGTTCTTTCCTCGGCTTTCTTCTCCACCTCGGCTTTCTTCTCCACCCTTTCATTTTCGCACCGCACCACCGCACCGCTAACTCCCTCTCCCTCTCGCTTTCTCTCTCTCTCTCTCGTCTGACCCCCAATCCTCTCAAGCAGGAAATGTACAAACAGGAAAACTAAAAGCTATGTACTATCCTAATCGTAACTGCTTGTAGAGGACGGGGGGAAACAGGAGAGAGTGAGGGGGAGAAGTAGAGGGGGAGGGGAGGAATAACACAAACCTCTCAGACTGACACTGTGAACAGAAAGATCCCTCAATGACAACGACAAATCTAAGATAAAACTACCGTCTCAAATAGCCAGAAACGAATCTCCTGATGGTCCCCCCCCACCAAAAAAAAAACAGAAAACAAAAAACAATAAAGAAAAAAGAACTGAAATTTCAATCGAATCCAAAATCGTTCAAAAGAAGCTGTTCAGTATTCCCTGACTAGCCAATCACAACCCTGGGATAGCTATAAGGGAAGCTCACCACCGTTTATGTACACACAGCTCTTCTTCTGTATGTTCCACCTTTACTCGTTCTCACACCTACCCGCTTTCAACACCATGCTTATCCCTCTCTCTCTCTCTCTCTCTCTCTCTCTCTCTCTCTCTCTCTCTCTCTCTCTCTCTCTCTCTCTCTCTCCCCCCCCCGGTCCCCGGTCTAAAGAACTGACCACTTACTTTTGGCGCGGAATACAGTAAATTATCGTATAGTCAGTGCACCCTTCACAGTCGGCACAGCTTCGCCTACTTGCTCTCAGTGAGTTGATCACACCCCGGCTTCTGCCCACGGATGGTGGAAGCAGAATCAGATTCAGCTCTCTCACCTGTGTGCTGCTGCGAGGAGGAACGAAAAGGAAGCAGCACCGTAAACACGTAAGCGAAATGATAAGGCCCTACCAACTGTAGTCGAGTCGAAGCTTGTCCTCGTGCGCCTCCTGCTTTTTCCCATTTTTTTGCTTGAATCTGTCTACGCATTAAGTACTTGGGGCGAGCACGGAATCAAACGACACACGTAATCGAGACAAGGGGGGTTGGGGGGGAAGGAGGGGGGGGAGAGAAACAAACGAACGAATACGTAAGCCAAGCAAAACCAGTAGATATGGGAGGAGAGCATCGGTCCAGCTCACTGCGAAGTTGCAGGCAGGCCAATCTCTGGCCTGACTGCATCTCCTGGCTAAGAAACTTTGCCTCGACCTGTAAAATAACTTCCGCCGCGCTCGAAGCGCTCTGCGCTCGAACCCTCTCGCGCTCGGTAGACGTGCGAATCTCGGAGATAGAGTAGAGACACACATATAAAGCAAACGGGGAGAGGCGGAAAAAGGATGAGGAGGGAAGGAGTCAGTTTGCCGCCATTGGCCCTCAGACGAGATGAGGAAAATGAAAATCGGGGAAGGAGTCTCGCAGCGCCTGCCTCCAAATGTGTTAAAATGGCGAGTCTATGGTCCTCGCCGCACCACTCACCAAATGCAAAAACGACAAAAATTATCGCGGTGCATCTTTCCATGTTCTAGAGGAAGTTTCATTCTCGTTTTGTACATTTCGCGAGGAATGCAGCGAGGCCCAATCTTCCGCTCGAAAGCGGGAAAGGGATACCCGCCCCCATTCGTTGCCTTTGCCTTCTGCACACTACGAGAGTGGCGGAGCGAGGCCCAAGAGCAGCCGAGGAATCGATCATATTACTAGTAATAAGCGCAACCAAGGGCATGGTCAACTAACTATGCTACTACGCTCTGGACATCATTGCGGTCAGATTCGTCCTCCTCTGCCCGTAATTGCACCCAGCTGCATTTAGCAAAGTGCTGGTGTGAAAGTACCATGCCTTAAATGGGGCAGACAAGGTACATGGCACTGCTGGGCGGCGGACCCGCTCCGGTTGCTGTTCCATCTTGATCTGGATCCGATGTGTCAGGGTCCCAACGCGCTGGGTTGCCTGTGGGCCGCCGCTTCTTGACTTCCCAAATGATGCTATCGTCGAGTTGCTTGAGCGAGTCCAACGCCTCTTTGACACGTGGCACGAAGCCCAAGATGTAGCGATCTTCCATACCGGAATATTCTCTGCCGAGATCCCGCCATAACCGCTCATAACCCTCTCTGCTGTCCCGTCGGATCCACTTCGTCTGCTGCATGAAATCGTCGAACGCTTTCACTCGGTAATGGTTCAAGCGGACTTCCAAGCCGTCGAGGGGCAGAGTCACGCCGTGTGTGGGAATGAATAGGTGCGCGTTCTCCACCGTCAAAAACCTGTCCGCCTTCACAAAGCTTTTCCCGTTCTTCATGTCCTGACGTCTGACTGGGGACCACGTGGCGTCCGGAGTAATCAGCGGTCGTCGTTCCGTGTAGCTTTCCAAAACCAGCCCGCGCGGATGCTTGATTTGACCGGAAGGACCGAAGAGAGCGTAGGGCAAGTACACGCCGAACACGTCGTCATCGTCGTTATACCGCTCCAAAAGCTTAAGGAATTCACCAGGGTCGTAGCTGTCGGCCGGAGGCACGGAAGAGCGGGCATCGAGCCCCACCGCAGGCGCTTTTTGGCGATGTTTACCACCTCCACCACCTCCACCCCCTCTACCTCCTCCTTCCGATTCTCTCCCTCCCGCCGCCGATCCGCCCGCCTGCTCCGTGGCGTTGCAAGGCGGGAGACTCGTGTTCGCCTCCCCCTCGTCATTACCCCTTGCGACGGCGTTTCCCGCCGAGCACCCCCCTTCTTCACCAGATCCTTCCTCCTCCCGCTTTTTGCCAGCCCCCTCCCTTTCTCCGCCGTCTTCCCCGCTCCCCCCGGCTCCCGCTTGTTCTGACGTTCTTCTTTTCTCCGCACCCATAACCACGACGAACTCGTCCACGTCCACCATCCCCACCCATCCTCCCGCCATACTCGACCTGAACCGATACACGCAATCCCCGTACACCGCCTGATCCCTCCTCCTCCCCGCATCTGGCCACCATACGTACGTCACGACTCCGAGCGCGACAAATGGGCGAAGCGCTTCGAATAACTCCTCCTGACTGCTGTCGTCGTAGACGAAGACATGCTCCACGCCGTGAAGAAGATGATGCACCAGCCATTCTCGGAGATATCGGCTCTGATCCCTTGTCTTCATACAGATCGACAGCTTATACCGCCGCCCTGGGGACGGTGGGAACAATACCACCGGCTCACAGAATCGAGTGCGGGCGATGGTCGAATTAGCTTCTTGGCGCACTCTCACGCAGCGCCCTCGCAAATCGTTCACAGCCCATAAGTTACTCAGCGACAATGACAATGACGACGAGGACGAAGACGAAGACGACGAGGGCGTCGAGAAACGAGAGTAATAGGAGTCGCCAATGCCGCCGTCGCGCTGCTGCTCGGTGCCCGCCACCGCAGCGGCCGAGGCCGCCGGCGGGGCTTCGCAATACATAATTCCAAACTGTTGGACGGGCAGAACATGCATCGCCGTAGCTTGTCCGTCAGGCCAAACACAGGAAATGTTATACTTGGCGTAATTTCGCGCCCGATGACCATCGAAAATGACGGCTCTAGCAGGCGGCCGACCGGGACGATAACACCCGTACGGCGCCTTTGAGCAAGAATAAGTGGCGCCTTCTTTCCTAACCGTCACCAAGTAGCCATTCATCGTCTTCCTTGCAGGAGGAGGAGGAGGAGGAGGAGGAGGAGGAGGTGGTGGAGACAGCGATGAGAAGAGTCCCTGCTGCACGGCAGGCGGTGGACGCTTCGCAGCTAGCCATCGGGGGAAGGACAAAGGTGTCGAAGGCAGAAACGGAGAAGGGAACGCCGACGTACTGATATCCTCTTGAACGTACAATCCATGGTACTTCACCCCTTTTCTCCTCCTCAGAGCGATGCTGGGAATGCGACATAGTCCCCACCTCCTTTGCTCCTCCTCCTCGGCCTCCCTTTTCTTTTCCACGTCCTCTCCGGTCTCCTTCATTGACACGTGTGCATGGGCGGAAGACGACCGCCGTCGCGATCCATAGACCAATTCGCGGAGCCGCGGATCCAGCTCCAAAGTCAATTGCCCAGGTGGCTCACCTCCGTCTCCGTCTCCTCCTCCTCCTCCTCCTCCTCCTCCTCCTCCTCCTCTACCCTTATCTACCACAACCACAGACCACCACGATGACGAAGAAGAGAAGCGTGATGCAGTCGGACGCAGCAGCGACTGATTCCCCCCTGGCAGGATAACCCCCGTAGTGACGGTTTCTACGTCGCCATGTCCAGCATGAAATGACGTGTACCAGAACGCGCCCGCTAGCAAAAGCATGAGCTGCACGATTGGCAGCAAGCTAATCAGGCGCATGCGAACCGGGAACCAATTGGTGCCCGTGACAATCGCAAACTGTGGCGAGGCACCAGGAGACGGCGGGGATAAGGCTGCCGCCGTCGCTGAATCACCGACCATGGCAGACGGAGAGAGCAGATGAAATTGCGAAGACGATGATGACGAAGAAGGCGAGGAGGCAGAGGAGGGGGGACAAGACAGAGAAGAAGCACCCATCGAGGTAGCACTAACGGCGGCGGAAGAAGTTGACACACAAGAACTACCCGTAGCACTAACGGGGGTTACACTGGAGCAAGACGAGAAGGGGGAGAAAGGCGGGGAGGAGGGAGTCAAGGTCGAAGAAGCAGACGAGAAATGCCAGGGAATCATGGCCGCAGAAGAATGATTATTGGCAGTGCGGAAACACGGAGGAGAACGCGCTCGAGTCGGGCCCGGATCGGCGCGGCCTTTCATCCTACTCGTTTTCTCTCTCATATCCATTTACTTCACTGTACGTTTCCCTCTGCACACACTATCGCCCGTCTGCACACCTTTTACAGTAATATGCCGGCTTCTCCTCTACCTATGTCCTCCTCCCTACGTCAAGGTGTCAAGGTAGGTAATACCAATAGGAGTCAGCGAGGCGGACCGAATTCCTTGACCCTCGTAAAATGTCCCTATATCGTTCGTTGTTCGTCTCGACCTTGTAGCGTGCAACTCGAAGGCTCGTCATGGACTCTTGCCCCCCCCCGCCCTCCCCCTCCCACACATCAACTAGAACGCACTGCCGATGCCGAAACGTTGTGCTACTTTGAATTCCTCCTTCTTCTCTACCCTTTTCTTTCTGCTTCCTTCTCTTCTTCCACTCCTCTTACTTTTCTTGTGCTTGGCCTACCATCACCCGAATACACCACACCGAAAAGCCAACATCTGTCATCGCACAATTTTTTTGACGGAGTACTACCGAGCCCCCGGGAACGGAGATCAGTGCTCAGCGAGCGCAGGGCACCATCGAGCTGAGCCTTCCGATTGACAGAGAGCCCCAACATCCACACCACGTTCACGGCAATGACGAACACACAGTCGCGAAGGAGACGAAAGACAAGAAGAAGTGAGAGAAGAACAGGGAGAAGAAAACAGAGAAGGAGATGGTGGACAAGAGCGAGAGAATGAGGACGACAGGGACGAGAGCGAGGAAAGAGGAGAAAAAACTGTGGGAGGAGGAGGAGGAGGCAAAAAAAGGGAAAAGCGAAATTTGAGTTAGGCGAGTTAAGACGGATAGTTCGCGCTTGAGGCGTGTCGTTTCGGTTGTGTTACGTCTAAGGGATGCTCTCTGTGGGGATCTTGCGACTTTGTGAACCCTCCTTGACTCTGCGAGGAACTACTATGAAGTAAGCCCTGGAGTCGCTTGACTGAATGAATTGATGACCAATCCGTTCATCTGTTCGCCCCCCCCTACTGCAATCTTCTACCTTTCTCATCCAGACCAACGGCTGTCTAATTTACAAGGTCAGCTGTGATGAGCTCCGACCATCTGAGTGGCTCTGTTCTGCTGCGCCTCCTCTATTCCCTCGCCATGTTCTATACGCCAGAAGACACAGGGAGCAGAGCGTGCACGGACAGGCCGAAATCGTGCTGCTATCTGAAGCCCCAACGACCACTTCTCAGGCGCTCGTCGTCTCTCCCTGCTGCTATTCTCACCACTGCTGTCAGCAACAGCCATTGGCTCTTTCGCCCACCCGCACCTGGACTCCCTACTCCCTCCCATCTCCTCTTTCATCTTACATCTACGGAACTATCATCTTCTCTTTCATCTCACGTCTACGGAACTACCAACCAACAGCCCCCCTCCCTAGTATTTCTCAATTCGCTCACGAAAAAAAAAAAAAGTATTTTACGACTTCCTAGCAGCAAAACTACGGGAATGTCTATCACCTTGTCTACTCACACAGAACTGCTCTAACATCATTTTCCTGACTCAGCCATCTCTCTCTCTCTCTCTCTCCTCTCTCTCTCTCTCCTCTCTCTCTCTCTCTCTCTCTCTCACTCTGCCCCGCCCCCGCCCCTCCCGCCGGGCCTTCCAACCATCCCTCCTTGACTGCTTCCTGCCCCACCCACGCCCTGCCTCACTGACGCGTGTCGCACGTTCGTCGGCTGTACGGTTGGGTTCGCTTTCCCTGCACCATCGTGCGCGCCCTCCTTCCAGTAACGCAGGAATGTTTCACTCGCGTTCTTTTGTGACCTCCTGCCGGTCAGGATTCACCTAGTTTTGCGCCACTTTGCAGCACCGCGCACGCTCTCCCGGCTTGGAGCAGAAACAGGTGCGGCGTTCCACCATTACATCTCCGGACGGGCAATCGCTGGGCCCTTGAACCCCAGTACTGTTATGTGGACGTAAGTAATACTAAATATGGTACCCTATCACCACAGGACTTCGTCCGCTGAATGTGACCGTAAGAGGGGAAAGAAACATCTGGGGGAGGTTTAGACTACCGTCTTCACCCGAAAATAACGCCAGGGCGTCTTTAGACACTCCTTGGGGACCCGAAATCCACAAGGACGTGCTAGTTCCACCTATCCTGCGGAAAAAAAATGTGAAAACGGCACAAGGATATTTCCTTATGGCGTCCTTGTGGCTCCAGCCAATTTCTCCTATTCCCCAAGGGAGGGACCTCGGAGCACATGGAAGCGCTATTTTCGGAGCCACGAAGGCATGCGCAGACGCAGAGTTTCGGTTTGAGGGTTGTCCAAACGTGGTCTGCCCAACTAGAGCACCGACATCCACCATCGCGAGGGTACCCCAACGGCTCCAAACGGTCACCGTCCGCGTAAGGCCTCCACCCGACGAATCGGTCCTTGCCGGCCGGTGTCATGCGGTCTGCTGCACTGGGAGATTGTCGACAACGGTCAGAAATTCAAACGCTTTTCTGCGGCGGCGCTTTCTTCACAATGGAAGTGTTTTTTGCACGATCGTCGTTTTCATCGGTTGTCATCACATACTGCACAACCAAGCACACTCCCACTGCCCTCGAGTTGCCGCTCGTTCTGCGGCCCTTACATGGCCGACCTGCAGCACAAGCTGCCTCTACTGCTCCTTATCGCCGTGCTGCTTGTGATCGTTGTCTTCTTCCATGTGTGTTTCGTCGGCCGGCTCTTTGTCGCGGCTCGGAAAAGAAGGGCTTTGAAGAATGGTGACAGGATGGAGCGACGAATGACCAACGGCAGACCGACAGGCACGACAACAGGATTGAGCAATCGGCAACGCACTGCGGGGTCTGCGGGCAAGCAAGCATTCGACCCGGTGTTGTATGCTCACCTGCCTTCGCATGAGATTCCTCTGCCGTCGACGAATGACGAGCGCGAAGACGTGAGGTCATCAACTGTGCCGTTGGGAAGTGGCTCCACGCAGGATTGGGCGGGGATGCAGTCCTTCGGTGGCAGGCAGGCGGAGACCCCATGGTCTTACACGTCAATGTTGAACGAGGGTTGTTCAACAACGATGCCAATGCACTGGTTGATCCGAGCTTCCAGTTGTCGAGCAGCAGTGGAGCAGTGGTGACACACACTCGCGTCAACAATCCCCACCCAGATGGAGATTGCGCAGAGCAACCATGGGTTGGTCCCTGCGGGCCGCGAGATGGCGGGCTACCTCAAACGCTTTGCGAGGGGGGCGGGAATCGATATGTGTCGTCGATGCAGGCCAGGGGAGGAGGCAACGTAGATCAACGTCCGAAATCGATGCGATTGCCGCCTGCATCGAGAAGTGGATCCGGGACTCTATGTGGACGACAACGACAGGAGCATGCATCCGTGAAGGGTGCACACGTTGAACGCAACAACAAGCAGGTGTGGGCGGAGTGCAGGCAGACCTTGCGCCAAGTTGGAACAAACACCATAACGAGGGGGGTGCAAGGGCTCCACGTCAACGAAGGCGCCGATGCGGCAATTCACGAGCCGTACGAGTGTGACGGCATTGACGGTGGTGACGATTGCAACTCCAACAATTTGCTTGAGATTCGGCCCCTTGGGAGAAAGGTGAAGAGCGGTCGTGGGAGTGTAAGTAAGGGTTTCACGCAGAGGAATCGACGAAACAAGAAAATGGACGACGACACGTGCGAGAACAATGGCGAGGGCGTGAGAAATTTTTGGTCGGGCGAGACACGATCGCACTTGTAAGAACCAAAAGGGATCAAAATTTGTATTTCGCGGGTATGGGGCACAATTTTGGCCACATGAAAAATAGGGAATGGAAGTGGGAGGACGTGCGGTCGAGGTTGGAGAAGATGGGCGTGATGAGGACGATCATCAACTGTGGGAAGAAATGGGACAACTTAATGCCGCAGTTCAAGAAGGTTCACAAGTTTCAGCAGCTCTCCGGTAGGAAGGACTACTTCAAGCTTGCTTCATCAACCAGGAGATTAGAGGGTTTCAACTTCGTCATGGACTAGAGCGTGTACGACGAGATGGAGGTGATGACGAAGGGGGATCACACAATCCACCCCAAGAATCTGACAGACACGGGAGCGCCTTGGGGGGGTTAGGTGCCATCAGGCCCTAGGGCGGGAGGGGAATCCATGGGCAGTGAGGGCGGAAGGGAGTCCGTGGACGAAGAGCAGGGGTCGACGAAAGATTCTACATTCATCACCCGGAGCGTCAGGGGTTCCGAGAAAAGGAAGAACATGCGACAACAAACCTTTGAGGTTGTCGCCGAAGTCATGGACAAACATAGAACACTCATGGCATGCACCATGGGCAGCGCTAGCAAGCATCAATGCTCTATGATGTTACGATAGTGCAAAATCCTTGAGAGTGAAGTGAAAGTGCAAAGGAAACATTATGCTGCGGCGGATGAGGCGAACAAAATGATGTGCAATGCCCTTTTGGAGATAGCGAAAGCCATCCGCGAGAGATCATGACGAGGTCGGGGTGATGCGTTGTCGCGCACGGCGGTCCCACACCCTGCTGGGAGCGTCAAACCTCACGGTCATATCACGCAGGATTTTTCTTCAGAGTTGAAAAGAACCAGCCACCACTTCGACCGTGCGCGCGTACTATACCTCTCACGACACCCCACGACAGGTCAGGGTGGCGCGAGGTACAACTTACCTTTACCCAAGGGGCTTTCACCACCCTTAGGTACGCATATCCCTTCTGAGTTACCGGCCCACATGCGAAGGTTTTTACTTGCCTTTGTAGAGGTAGGTCGACCGAGGGTGTTTGCTCGATAGTCGCAGCATAGGAATGGGGTACACGTGGTAAGACGCCCAAGACTAACTCGTTAGTCAAGTCAGGTTCACGATGTTGATCCCCCTATCTTGGACTTTTTAAATATTCAGGTCGAAATTCTTAAAAGGTTGACTATTTCCGCTCTTGCGTCTAAGATGTATTATTTCTCATGACAACATGAACAAAGTTCCAATCAAACCTTCTTACTACCAAGGACATTTTATTCTACTTAACATGTTATGACTTAACTGAACATTAAATAGTATAGAGGCTACATATAAAAGGGTCTTTACGAATCAGACCCCGAATGGATATCCCAACAACAAGGGGGTCTGTCGGCCAAAGCTTAAATTCACGAGCAGCAACTTAAAAGACAAAGTTCTTGAGGTAAAAGTCACATCCATAATGAAATGGAAAGTGATTTTGAAAGGTCCCAACAGGTCATGCAAGAACAGGTATTGGACACAGTTTTTTAGACTGAGAAAGGGTCACGTCTCCTCGATGAAAAGTTATGTTTGTTCGTCAATAAGTCAAAGGCTACAGGCCCAGTCCAGTCATAATCCCACGAGTTAGTCCTGATTCAGACCGGGAGTCCAAAAGACAGGCCCGATGGCCCAAAGCAGCAGCAGGCCATGGGAAAAAATAATGGGACACACACTTTGCAACAATCGATACTGGGCAGGAGTCCCAGACACACTTGAGACTGAATGCAGGCCACGCGAGACTAGTCCAACACTATAAAGGATTGGCCAGCCTCCCATTTGGACAGGTGGTTCTCCTCGTAGTCTTAGTCAATCCGGCCGACGCGTGATAACACAGGTTGAGAAGCCGAGTTGAAGCCCCCGCAGCTATCTAGTACCTCTCGTCCCACACAGACGAATGTCGCGAAGTCAGCACAGGAGCCCCCCGTCTGCCAACAGACGAACTGAAGCACCAACAACTATCTCGTACCTCTCGTCCCGCACAAACGAAATCACACGAACTCGGCACCGACGACCCAGTCGGCCAAACCAAACCAACATTTGAAGACGCAGCCACCGCCCACCGCAAAACTCTGCCGGTTAGTACGTGCCAAAGAGTGGCGAACTGCGAGCGTACAAGGGAAACTACTTAACAAGGGGGGCAAGGTTTGAGCCTCCGCTTTCGAGCACAAAAACTCCACAGAGTCACCCTCCTGATGAGGCCTGGTCACGGTGGACAGGCGAAAACAGTCGAGGGATTCCACATGCTGCTCTGTTTTATAGTTCATTGGTCCTTTGCATGCTTAGTTATTTTCAATTGGATCTTCATTTGGTTTTGAGTTGTTTTGGACATGGCTGCCCGGACTGTGAGCCGCAATCGTCGGGCTTAAAGCCTATGAGTGGTACCGATTGGGTTCGAACGCACACTGAATCCAGCCCTAAGCACGGTCCGATGCATCTATCCTCCCAGTGTCCAGGCGTTTTCTCAGTCGTCCCCCCAAGACTCGTAAAAACTCCGAAGTATCAATCGAACTTGGATGGCATGTCTACCGAATCGGTACAAAATAACTATTACTCGTAGACTTCAACACCTGTCGTGCGAGTCTGTCAAAACGATAAGGAGTCCAATCCTAATTTGCATCTAGCTTGAAGCTCGGTCCGAAAACACTGATCTCCCTCGTCACCGGGCGGTATCCCCGCTGTTCACCCGGGACTCGCCAAAACTCTAAAGTATCAACCGATACCCCGATTACTGAAAAACCCGGCGTTCCTGTAAGTCTCTCGAGTCCAAAGAAAATGATAAACCACCGTATGTGGACCCCAATTTTCATCAAAGACCTATTATACAAGTAGCACGAGGTTGGTGCTGGCCCCGACAAGAATTCCGCTCACCGAAATGGACCATCTTTGCCAAAATCAGCAAAACTCGAAGGCAAGTAACCGATTCGCCAATTTAAAAACATTCTCATTCATATACCCCCGAGCCTCTCGTGGATCCTCTCTTCGTAACTTTGAAGTTCAGTGCAGCGTATAGGCAGTGAAGTGCCCAGTTGGACACAACCCTGGCCAAATCGGTCAGGGCGTCGAGAACGAGAGAGAGAGAGAGAGATATAGGTCCTACTTGGCGCTGGCCCCATGCTACTTTCATTGATAGGACGAGAAAAATCGAATGAATCTTCCGCTAAAACATGAAAATATACATGCCACGTAGTTCCCCCCCACTTTGTCTCATACACTCTGCTTTGCACAAAAACAAGACTTTCCTGATTCTTACTAAGTCGGATTTGAACCAAGAGCAAAATCTGAGTTTAACTAAGACAAAATTTCGGCAGTGCTTCCCGTAGAGAAAGTGGTTTACCAAGATTTACACAAGACCAAGTATAATAAAAGATCCGAAAAAATACAGAAATTGACCTAAGTAAAAATAAACTTAGCTAAAAAAATGCAGGAATTGAAACTTACTCCTATGACTTTAGCACGTGGTGAGCATCTAAAGCAACTACCTATCAAACTGAAACTCAGACCAAATACTAATCTCACTTAGTCACATGCAAGACCAAACCACAAAGATAAGTACTCTCACCAGCCCAAAGTTAACCTTATTAAATAATAGTTCATAGTCTTTCAATGATTTATTTCCTTATACCCAACTTACATAAGGCATAAAGCAAGACCACCCAAACTTATGAAACATGTCTAGCTTAACCATTGAATATATACAAACAAAGGGCACACCAATTTTTCTCTTCTTTGGGCATATGACTAGGCTGCCCTAGTCGCCCTGAACTGTTTAGGATAACCTAATTATATATAATTGTCTGCACTTAGTCTTTTGAGGTAGCATATAACTGAACCGATCATATTTAACTCGTGGTCCAGTCTGCCCCTTCGTACCACAAGTTTATTCTTAATTCATACTCGCTTCAATTTGTGATAAGTTATAGTCAGACTACCCAAACTTATGGAGCCCTGTCTGACTAGCATGTTCATAAGTAGGAGAGTAATAAAATATAGCCAAGTTATAACTCTTTGGTTCCAGCATGCCAGTGTGAGTGACATTGGACCAAGACCACCCAAACTTATGGAACATGTCTGGTCCTCTGCCTGATTCGTTCCTTTAAATAAAACAAGAAGAGGTAGAGTCACCCAAACTTATCGAACTTGCTCAGACCCCGTCGTTCAGAACCAAAAGAAACTGAGAAAACCCAAAATAACCAAGATAACCAAGCCACCCAAACTTATGGGACAGTGCCCGGTTCTTAAAAAAATTCAATCACAACCACTCCTCGCAAGTCAGAGCAACCAGAATACCCAAGCTTATGGAACATGCCTGGTTCTTCAAGCAATCAAAAAATAAACATAGCACTTGGCCTCCTCAAACTTATTGAGACTTGCCCAACCCTCGATAGACTGAGTCAGACAAGCAATACTACCTTCCTCTAGATGCAACCCCACAATCTGTTTTCAGTCAAACAATAAACTGAAACTGACATTGTGCATACTTTCCTTTAATTTAGTCTGAGTCATGTCCTGAAAGTCAACATGAAGGTCAAAGTAGGGATACACGCAATATACTCAGCCAGACTGTAGAAGGATGTACAAATAGGGGTTATATTGGGTTTATAGATGGAGATGGAAGGTTACCTCTCAGTTCCCTGCCTCCATAACTCCTCATGAGTTTTAGCAGAGCTCCCTCAATCGTTGGGCTGACTCCCTACAGAGTCTTGCTGCGGACCTACGGGTTGCAATCCCGCCTGCCGCCTTCTCCTCAGAATAGGACTAGACTTAAAGTAAGAAGGGCAGAAGGAGGGGCTTTAGACTTTCGAGATACAGGAAAGAAACTGACTCTACTCCCAGGAGAGGGCCTTGTTACCTTGATACGCCTGAGGGTCCCCCAATTCTGGTCAAACGCGCAGCAACACCACCAACTGAAGTCAAGCCTTCCGTCGTTGACCCCGTTGACGACCCTCAAAATCGTAGCGAAAAACCGTCCTCCTTTAGCGAGCTTAACCCCTCTGGTGCTAGCCTAAGGTGCACTAACCACCGATAAGTCTGTACCCTCGCGGCTGGTCTAAAGCTACTTTGTTCGACAACGAACAGCATCGCCTGCCTAAAGGTGAACCTACAGTTGAGCCTACAGCGTCACAGCTCATCCTTGATTACCCGTTACGAAGGCAACCCAGACCCAGTAGTGGCAGTTTACAACCATTAAAAAAACGTAGTAGCCTGATGTGGAGGAGGCACAATAACTCCATGTGCCCCCGTGTACACCGTGATACCTAGCCAACAGCAGCCTCGCGCAATGAGAGCCTTCAACCCTTGCAGATGACTAAGTCCGTCAAAGACTGCATATCACTAAAATCATGCTCCAACAACGGGTGTTTACATAAGCGTCAACCCCTTATACGGCTGGTAAATGGTCAGGCATGTATTTCAACCGCTTACTCAAAATCGGAGTGGGACCAGACCAGAGGGCTCACACAACTTGCAAATAAGTTCCCCGAATATCTCTAGTTGCCCGCCTCCTCTTTCATTTTTTCCACTCCGGTGCACTTTGACAACTTCTCAGTCCCGCACCTGCGATCTCGGCAGCTTAATGAAGAGGAGTAAACAACGAGCGGGAGGGCGGGGAACCACCAACAAACGAGCCTCGTGACGACTCCAAGTACGATCATCAGCCTGATTACAAAGGTGACGGTCGTCGGCCACAGTGCGCAGTTGAAGGATCATCTCTACCGTACTAACAGGTAAACCGTGCAATCCTACGCCCTTTCTAGCCCTCTCCACGACCAATCCGGCTTCACGCCTCCTCCATCTATACAATGAGCAAGAGCCGAAATGATTCTCTGTTAGAGCATGAAAATATACATCGTTTTTCAACCACCCATGCAGAGCGATAAAGCAAAGCTACCTTTCTTAACAGGTCGAGCAACACACCGCCGATCGCAACAGAAAAATTCCCACGAGAAATGAAAGTTGAAAAAATATTCCATAAAAAAAAAATCCTTCATATTTATAAATTATCATTCCAATGTTCGTCAAATTCTAAAATTTTTAGTTTTATTTGATAAGTTCCCGTCTAAATATGAGTTTTCCCTTCCAACTGCATCTATTTGTTCAAGATGGAATGAAAGTCTGGACGAGTTTATGAAATGTTTTAATTAAATTTTAATTCTAGTACAACAAATACCTTCTAATTTAGATTGGATTAACCTATTTATGATTGAAAATCCTTACGTGGAATGATAGTCCAATTAAAATATTTCATGAACTCATCCAGACTTTCATTCCACCTCTAGCATGCAGTTCAAATAAGAAGGAATACCCTATTCTTGGAATGAAAGTTTGCAACTAGGATGAAAATTTTTAAAATTGGAATGACATTTCTTAAGATGGAATGAAAATTTTGAATTTAGATTTTAATTTTACTATAGAATGATTATTTAATTCTGGGAAATTTTTTCGTTGCGGACAAGCTTCCAATCACTCGGCTTGATGCACACTATCTCCCTCTGCAGGATGGGTAGAGTCGGGATGAATCTTCTGCTAGATCGTGGAAAGATACATTTTGCACTTCGAGGCGATTCTCCCCACACGCAACTCCCATCAACTGGGTCGCACAATGTGATCACTCATTCACGAATTTGGGCTTGCTATTGCGTACGTATCAATAAAAAAGCCTTGTCTCAATTCTTGACTCGCTCGTTTCTCTTAGGAAACGAATGAGATAGAAGTCGTTTGTCCCTGCCACATTCACCTCTCGACATCTCTACTCTCCCTTTCTTTACTCACCTTTCCTACATTAACCCTTGTCCCGATCTGACTGCAGATTCGAGCTCGTCAACCGTCAAAACCCCTACGTAGACTCTTTCCTAACCTGATCCTATCGTGAAACGAGCGGCCCGTCCATTTTCTCTCTCTGCCATATTCACTTTCTCCCGACAACCCCACGCACACTTTTTCTTACTTACTCTAATCCTACTCCCCTGATCTCAAACCAACCACGCCATTGAAATCACCCTATAAACCCCCCCCTACTTATCACCTTCTTTCACTCGATTCCATCAAGAATCGAGTGAAATCTCGATTCTCTATTCTGGATCCTTTTTTCTTTCGCCATATCTCTGCGCGACCCTTTTCTCTATTAACCCTTAGTCTCCTCATTTTCTATCCAAACTGACATCATATTCTGGTTTGTCAGGAAAAAAAAGCTAAAGTGGTATCTTTCCTCACTCGATTCTGTTAGGATTCAAGGAAGATAAACGATTTTCACTCTTACTCATCCGCTTTCTTCCCCGCTATCATTGTCACCTTCGTCTCCTTTTCTTCGAATGTACCGTGCGCAAAAATAACGCCAGATTCGTTCCCTTATTCCTCTCTTAGTTGCCTCCTCGTCTGCGTTCTCTCTGTCCCTTTCCACAACAACTTTTAGTCGAGTTAGTCAGTGTAGCCTGGCAGTTGGCGCTTCCGTCGACTAGACCCTACCTTCTCCCCCAATCTTCCCGATTCTCCTTCTCCCCGACTAGCGCTAGCTTCCAACACTGGCGGACCGTGCAGTAGCCGACCTTCTAATGACTGTCCAGTGGCTCAACAGTGGCCGACTACCTTAGAGAAAACTCACAAACGGTCGGCAGCTAGATGACCCGCCCGTAAACCCAAGTTCCGACGGGAGGTTGCACGGTCGTGCCGGACCAGTCTCTAGACTCTCTACCATGGTACCCCTGGCTCAGTGCCCCTACTGGGCCCATTGCACCTGTGGCCAGTTCTTTTCGGGTCGTGATAGCATACTCTCTCCCAAGCCTCTTTGCGGTATGTCAGTGGTTTGGGGACGGCGCCCCCACCGAAGGTTCCCGCCGCTGTGGTTTTGCCTACGTCACTGGTCAAATGACCCACCAACTCGCATGCACGTTGAACTCCTCGGTCCATACTTTTAAGACGGTCAGGATATAAAAAAATAAAATTGTCAATACCCGTGCGCGCGGGAATTCTAACGGGCCTGCCAAAAGAGATGCATGCCCAAGGCCCTCGACCGTCGCAGCGACCTCCAACTCCCGCGTCGCGCCTGAGTCAAGGAGCGCCGGAGGAAAATAATAATAGTACGACAATGAATAAAAAGTATTTAGAAACTTTTAATTGTCAGAATTCAACAAACGAGGAAAGAGAACCGCTAACACTGCTCCGACTCTGCTGACGCCAAAAACAAAGGGGATAGCCCCGTCGGGCCCTCAACTCCTCATACCCTTCGCGCTACTCTCATATCTCGCGTCGTCGTCGCTCGATCTCGATCCCTGAATCTCTCAGATTAAACTCCAACATCGTAACCAATAGTACTAGGCCGAAGGTTGAGTCTAGTATTAGCGGACACCTAAATAAACGGATATTGCGCGACGTGTAGATCTACTGAAATGTTTCAAACCCTCCGATCTGTCTATCTGCAGAACTCACGGGCGTCAACATTCCGCGCCCACCGCGCGACTATACCGAACCATGCCCCCTCCGACGTCGTCCTTCGCACGTACTCACAAGTCACAGGTAAGCGCACCAATCAAGAAACAAAAAATCGTTTTAATCCTAATTTAGTCAAAAATAAAACGTGGCCGGTAACTACGCAAGCCTTTCAATCATCAACAAAAGAAGAGATCACGTGCGCCTTAAGACTGCGCCCTCACACACTCTGTAGTCTAGTCAGCCATTCACTCATCGTAAACCATAAACACAGCCGCGCCTCGCGCAGTATACCTAAACTTTAAACCAAACTTATTTTCTGTCGCTTGCCAAAACTAGGGCGGATACACTTGTCAGGGTATTCGCACTGACACCTGGACTTTTGGAAAAATGATGGACCGGTCCTCGGGTGGAAGTGGACCCCAAAAAGAATTGAGGGCATGTGAACTGCAAAAGGGCCATCAAACCCAGGCGTTGAGGCCCGTCTTCTGAAAATAGGGAGGTCAGGCATCATGAAACAAGAGTTTTGCAAAAGGCAACTTTGACGATTTTTTGTGCTTGGAGAAACCCATAGAAAAATATGAAATTTTGAGAATCCATAGATAAGGAAGGGCATTGATCTTTCCAGAAAAAATATTAGAATATTTTCAAAAAATCATTTAAACTGCCAAATATTCTTCGAACCAATTCGACACATTTTCTATTTTTGCCACTCAGCCATGTGTAGGCCAACTGAAAAAGTACTTCAAATTCAGTGAGTTTTCGCGCTCAGAAGAACGCGCGAAAAAACCTGCAAATTAGAGTGCTCGTAGATTTTGTTGCGGTCTTTCTAGGAAAAACGCTCAATAAATTTTAAAAAAAGATTCTAGATGTGAAATAGATCGCGCCCACAATTTGATTCATATTTTAACTTTGTCATTTAGTCTCTCTTTCTCTCTCTCTCTCTCTCTCTCTCTCTCTCTCTGTGGTAAGCCCCCCCTCTTCCTCTCTCTCTCTATCTCTCTTTCTTTCTCTCTCTCACTCATATCGACAAATGGAACAAAACTTTTTTTTTTTTTTTCTCTCTTTCTCTCTCTCTCTCTCTCTCTGGTAGCCCTCCCCCTGCCTCTCTCTCACTCTCTCTCTTTCTTTCTCTCTCACTCTCTGTCTGTCTCTCTCTCTGTCTGTCTGTCTGTTTGTCTCTCTCTCTCTCTCTCTCTCTCTCTCTCTCGCTCGCTCGCTCGTGCGGGCTTTTAGTCTCATTGTTTTGGCTACCTTAGTAGCGTTGCGTTCCCTGCGCTCTTGCGGTAGATAATATATATATACAGGGTCACCAGCCCGTACGTACGGAGGTCCCCGGACCGACCTGTATATGTACGGGCGCTCAGGGTCCCGTTCGGGGTCCAAACCCAATGACGTTCACCATTCGGCCCTCGCGAAATTTTTTTTTAGGGCCTAAAAATAAGTTTTGTTTCCTGATTGTTTTTCTGTGAGTTCTTTATGATGTGAGCTACATGCCTATAAATTTTCAAGTCATTTTAGCCAAACTAAAATTAAAAATCGCTAAAGATGGCAGTGTCAAAACGTGCGCGCCCACTTACTATTTTGTTTTTTATTTTCTTTTTACTTTTGGTTTTCACTTTATTGGGGGGCCTAAAAAATTTATTATTTTTTGAAACTTATTTAATTGGTTTTGTATTATGTGAAGTACAAATCTGTAAATTTTCACGGCATTTGGTTGTGTCAAAAAACAATGAGAAATCGCCAAAGATGGCGATGTCGAAAACGTGCTTGCTCACTCACTAATTTTAATTTCTTTTTATTTTTTTTAATTTTTTTTATCAGTTTTATTTTTCGTATTTTATTTTGATTTCAAATTAGGTAGGGAGTTTGGATATAGTGCTCAGGCAAATGTTAATTATTTTATTTTTCTTCATAACACGCCTTTTTTTTTTTTTTTGAATTGTTTTGTTTTGTTTTGTTTTTAGTATGTGTTTAGCCCGAACAGCTGAACGTATCCCCAAGGGTCCCGTATGTTCGGGTGCTCGGGTTTTGACGTTCGGCCGGTCTCGAACGCCGGTTACCCTGTATATATACAGGGTTAGCAGTTGCACGTACGGGGGCCCTCGGACGGTTCTCCGTACGTTCAATCGTTCGGGGTCCCGCTCGGGGTCCGAACCTGAAGGGGGTTGGGCGCCGCTGAACTTTGTTTTGGAGCCTAAAACTAATTTTGTTTTTCTGACATTTGTTTTGTGAGTTCTCTATGATATGAGGTACAGACTCGTAAATTTCCAAGTCATTTTGCTAAGTCAAAAAAACATTAAAAATCATCAAATTTCCAAGTAATTTCCAAGTCGTTTATTTCTTTCCAATTTTTACTTTTTGTTTTCACTTTATTTCAGTGCCTAAAAAAAATTATTACTTTTTAGAACGTTTTTCATGAGGTTTTTATTATGTGAAGTACACATCTACTAATTTTCAGTGCATTAACCTATGCTGAAGCACAATGAAAAATCGCCAAAGATGGAGGTGTCGAAAATGGGCTTGCGCACTTAGTAATTTTAATTATGTAATTTCTCTTTTTATTTTTAATTTTTTTTTATTAGTATTTATTTTCAGTATTTTATTTTTATTTGAAATTTGGTCAGGAATTCAGATGTAATGCTCAGGCAAACAATATATATATATTTTTTCATGCATAACATTTGTTTTTTTTAGATTTTGTTGATTTTTGTTTTTTTCCGCGTTCAACCCAAACGACCGAACGCATCCTCAAAGACTCCCGTACGTTCGGGTGTGCGGCCCGTCCCAAACCCCGGCCACCCTATATATATATATATATATATATATATATCGTCACAAACAGAACTGTCCGGTAAAACCGTAGGCAGAGAGAGAGAAGAGGACAACAAACGAGGGACTGTGACAAACTGTTTCGTCGGAGTTTTATATATATATATATATATATATATATATATATATATATATATATATATATATAGAGAGAGAGAGAGAGAGAGAGAGAGAAAGAGAGGGTTACCTGACCGAACGTTCGGGCGTTCGGGGTCCCGTTCCGGGGCCGAACACCTCCAGGTTCGGCCCCCGCCAATAACTATTTTGGGGCCTAAAAATAAGTTTGTTTTCCTGATTTTTTTTTGTGAGTTCTGTATGATGTAACCTACACGCCTATGAATTTTGAAGTCATTCTGCTAAGCCAAAAAAACATTAAAAATCTTCAAAGATGGGGGTGTCAAAACGTGCTCGCCCACTCACTATTTTGTTTTTTTTTCACTTTTAACTTTTTGTTTTCACTTTATTTCGGGGCCTAAAAAAAATTATTATTTTTTAAAAATTTTAAATAGTGTATTAATTATGTAAACTAAAAATCTGTATATTTTCAGGGCATTTGTCAATGCCAAAAAAGAATTAAAAATCGACAAAGATGGCGGTGTCGAAAAGGTGCTGGCATACTAGCGCAGCGGTAACGCTGCGCTAACGCACCGCCCCAGTGACAACATTCGGACGTTGGGGGATCGCGTACAGGGTCGACGAAATCTGTCTGCTCCGATAGTCAGAACTTGGTGTAGGGGTGACCATAACGGCACAGGGAGGAAGACTGGGGTGTTTAGGGGGCGTGCCGAGGGCGCCGTGAAATGCTCCTGGTCATTGCTGGTCTGATTTGACTTCGTCAAGAGTCCGAGTTCGGTGGAGGAAGGAGAGAGCGATATGTGGGGGCCATCGGCGACAGGGATCCGGATGCTGCACTAAACGTGACGAGACTGATCGGGGGTTATGCCCCTCGATCTTTGATACAGAGGTCTTTGCGGGGGTCTCGTGCCCTGATGTCTTGTCAGGGTCAGCCCGCGAATGTGATGGCGACAAGAGTAATGGAGATTGTTGCAGGACTTCCCACGTTCGACGCACAGTTCTGCTTCCGATCTCCAAGAGCGCTCATCGACTTCTTGACTTCGGAGCGTTCACCTGTTGTAACCCATGTTAGGGCTTAGAGAGAGTGTATGTGTTGAGTGAGTAAGCGGTTTTTTATTAGATTAGGGCTGAGGTCATATGTGTGTTTTTCGGTGCTTTTTTGTTCTTTGTTGGGTAATAGCTGTTGTGATTTGTTGCAACCTTAGTGTAGCGTCTTGTGCATGCGATGAGATGAGCAAGAGAGTGCCGCTCTGTAGAATCGCCATTATGGTGGGCGGTGGTGTTTCCTTGTGAGACGGCGCAGATTAGAGGAAGTGGTTTTCCCTCAATCGCGAGGAGGTGGGTGGGTTTGCGGGGTCTTCGACCCCTGCCACGCGGGAGGTAGGGTATTACCACTGAGATGTTGAAATTGGGTTGGGCTTCATGTTATCCGTCTAGGCTGGTATCCTGTTGTCATCTAAATTCTTGAGGTTGTATGGTGAGCATCATCCCACTGGGGCTTCGTCATGGAGGGCGGCGAAGCATCCGTAGGGGGTGTATGCAGAATCGAGGGAGGGGCTTACCCTAAATCGTGAGGAGGTGGGTGGGTTTCGCATGGCTTTTTGGCCCCTGCCGCGCGGGAGGTGGGGTAATTACCAGGTTCGCAAAAACAACATCGTGGTGGGAGTTGGTGTTTTTGTATGAAGAGTGTGGGGAGGTGCTATCCGCTTTGAATCGCGAGGAGGTGGGTGGGTTTGCGGTGTCTAAATCTGCAGATTGGGGGCCTGTGGGCACAGACCCCTGCGGCGCGGGTGGCAGAGCGGATTGGCAGGGGTTGGTACCTTGGATGAATAGTGGACATCATCAAGCAGCGTTGACCTTTGGTTCTTTTCAGTTCTTTTGATTGCCTTTTGTGTATGCTTCCCTTTTTAATTGGTGGAATTAGGGCTACTAATTACGGATGATAAATTTTGCGGAACTTTTAGTGAGAATTGTTGTGGATTGAATGTGGGGTGAAATATAGAGGTGTTCTTAGGGTTGACAAATGTTGCTGAATTTTAAGTGAGAATTGTTGTGGATTGACTGTGAGGTGAAACATAGTGGTGCCCTCGATGTGCTGGGCCGGTGATGCCTTGCCCGCTGAGGGCCCCACCTACTTTTTGTAATGGACGCCGGACCCGGTTTCCGGCTTTTATAAATGAATTGAGAAAAAAAAATAATAATAATAATAATGTTTTTTTTTTTTTTTTTTTTTTTTTTTTTTATCAGAGTGTTTATTTTATGTATTGGATTTTTAATTCAAATTTAGTAAAGAATTTGGATGTAGTGCCCAGGCAAACGTTGTTTAGTTTATTTTTCTCCATAACATAGTTTGTTTTCGAAATTTTTGGAAAATGTTTTTTTTTTTTTTTTTTTTTGTCCGCGTACGACCCGAACGGCCGAACGCCTCCTGAAGGGGTCCCGTACAGCCCGTCCCGAACGCCGGTAACCCTGTATATATATATATATATATATATATATATATATATATCGTCACAAACAGAACTGCCCGGTAAACCGTAGGCAGAGAGAGAGAAGAGGATTACCAGCCCGTACGTACGGAGGTCCCCGGGCAGACCTCCGTACGTACAGGCGTTCGGGGTCCCGTACGGGGTCCGAACCCGATGGCGCTCGGCCCCCGCCAAAACTTATTTCGGGGCCTAAAACTATTTGTTTTTTTCTGAATAGTTTTTTGTCAGTTCTCTATGACGTGAGGTACAGGGCTATAAATTTTCAAGTCATTTGGCTCAACCAAATAAGAATTAAAAATCGCCAAAGATGGCAAGGTCAAAACGTGCTTGCCCATGTTTTTTTTTTCACTTTTTACTTGTTGTTTTCACTTTAGTTCGGGGTCTAAACAATTTTATTATTTTTTGAAACATTTTTAGTGTGTTTTGCATTATATGAAGTACACATACGAAAATTTTCAGGGCATTTAGCTTTTCCCAAAAAAAAAAAAAAAATCGCCAAAGATGGCGGTGTCGAAAACGTGCTCGCGAACTCACTAAATTTAATTCATTTCTTATTATTTTTTATTTTTATTATTAGTATTTTTTTTTCGTATTTTATATATATATATATATACAGGGTAACTGGCGTTCGGGACCCCTTGGGGATGCGTTCAGTCGTTCGAGCCGAATGCGAACCAAAAAAAAAATAAAACAAATAAAAAAATAAAAAATGTATGAAAAAAAAAAATGTTATGAAGAAACATAAACTAAACAAGATTTGCCTGAGCATTAAATCTAAATTCCTTGCCAAATTTGAAATAAAAATAAAATACGAAAAACAAATACAAATAATAAAAATAAAAAAAATAAAAAAAGAATTAAATTTAGTGAGTTCGCAAGCACGTTTTCGACACCGCCATCTTTGGCGATTTTTCTTTTCTTTTTTGAAAAAGCTAAATGCCCTGAAAATTTACATATGCGTACTTGACATAATGCAAAACACACTCAAAAAGTTTCAAAAAATAAAAAAATTGTTTATACCCCGAACTAAAGTGAAAACAAAAAGTAAAAAGTGAAAAAAAACGTAGGCAAGCACGTTTTGACACCACTATCTTTGGTGATTTTTAATTCTTATTTGGCTAAGCCAAATGACTTGAAAATTTATAGGCGTGTACCTCACGTTATAGAGAATTCACAAAAAAAAACATCAGAAAAAAAAAAATAGGGCCGAACGTCGTCGGGTTTGGACCCCGTACGAGACCCCGAACGCCGTCGGGTTTGGACCCCGTACGAGACCCCGAACACCGATACGTACGGAGGTCTGCCCGGGGACCTCCGTACGTACGGGCTGGTAATCCTACAAATTTTAAAGTAATTTTGCTAAGCCAAACAAAAATTAAAAATCGCCAAATATAGTGGTGTTAAAACGTGCTCGCCCACTCACTATTTTTTTTTTTTTCTTCATTTTTTACTCTTTGTTTTCACTTGGTTGCGTGGCCCAAAAAAAACTAATATGTTTTAATTTTTTTTTAATGAGTTTTTATTATGCGAGGTAGACATTTGTAAATTTTCAGGGCATTTGGCAATGCCAAACGAAAAAGAAAAATCGCCAAAGATGGTGATGTCGAAAACATGCTCGCTCATTCATTAATTTTAATTCTCTTTTTATTTTTTTTTATTTTTCTTATTAGTTTTATTTCCCTATTTTATTTTTATTTGAAATTTGGTAAAGAATTTGGATGTGAAATGCTCAGGTAAATATTTACATTTTATTTTGCCTCATAACATATTATTGTTTCATATTTTTCTAAATTGTTTTTTTTTTTTTTTTTCCGTCCGCGTTCGGCATAAACGGTTGAACGTATGCCCAAGGGGTCCCGTACGGCCGAGGCCGAATGGCCAAACCCAAATGTCGGAACGTCCGGGGCCCCTTGTAGATGCATTCGACATTCAAGCAGAACGTGGACAGGAAAAAAAAAAAAAAAAAAGTTATAAAGAAAGATAAATGTGTATTTAACGTGATATAAAAATTATAAAAAACAAATAAAAAACTAATAATACTATGCCCCAAAATAAAGTGACAACATAAAGTGAATAGAATAAATAAAAAGTAGTGAATGAGCGAGCATGTTTTGACACTACTTTTCTTTTTTTTGCCTAAGCAAAATGCCTTCTAAAGTTTTAGGCAAATACCCCGGCATGCACGGATTGTTGCACGGCCGCACGGTCGTGCAGGTCCCCTGTATGGACCCCGTGCGGCCCTAGCACGGTGTGTTTGGGGGGCAGTTCTAGGGACGGCGGGCCCAATTCCAGAACCTTGCAAATTTTTTAAGGCCCCCCATACGTCGAAAGTTTTTTTCGGCTCCAGGGGGGGCCTTAAAAAATTCGATCTTCGACTCGAGATTTCAACTGTAGATCTTCGAAGATCTACGGTGGGGATTCGTGGAGGACGTCCCCACGACCCGCGCGTTTTCGAAATGGAGTTCGAAATTTTAAACTACGAGGGCCTAAGGACGGGGGTCCCGTGTGTTGCCATTCCGCCCGCCATTTCGTCGTCGTCGCCGTCGTTGGTCAGGTCGCGCCATTGCCATTCCGAACAACGAAGGTAAGTGGTCTTCTTCTTCTTCTTCTTCGTTGAACTTCTCCACCCGCTGCTCCTCATCCTCCATCTTCTTCTTCTTCGTTCAACTTCTCCGTGTGATCGTCGTCCTCCACTTCTCTCCCGCCACTTCGTTTCTTCTCTTCCGCCATCGTCCACCTCCCTCCCGCCACGTCGTTCCTGCTCCTATGCCATCTCCCGCCACCTCTCACTACCCCTCGTGATACCTCCCACTAACCCTCCCACTATCTCCCACGTCCCTCCCACCATCTTCCGCCTCCTTCCCACCAATCCTCTGCCTCCTTCCCGCCACCGCCTACCTCCCCTCTCACCATCTCCGATTTCCCTCCCGCCATTTCTCAGGTCCCTCTCGTTCGCCATCTCCCACTTAACTCCCGCCATCTCTTACCTCAATCCAGCCATCTTCCACCTCCCCGCATGCAACCTCCTACCTTCCTTTCGCCACCTCCAACCCTGCCGCCCGCCATCTCCGACCCTCCTCTCTCCATCTTCCACCTCCCTCTTACCATCCCTCACCTCCCCGCAAGTATGGAAAAGGCTGATTCGGGCACATCTCTGCATGCGCAATAGCCCCCCATCACCTTTTTTTTTTTTCCATAAACAATAGTTCCCACGGGTGCACGGTCGTGCCCGCCCGGCCAGACGGCTTAGGAGGCCTAACTTATATCATAAAAAACTCAAAAAAAAAAACACAATAATATTTCGACCTCGAAACAACTTTTGAAGGTGACCGAACCCCGTCGGGGTCATAGCCCGAATGGGACGTGGAATGCCCGAACGTTCTGGGGTCAGCCAGCGGGTCGCCAAACGTTCGGCCTGGTAACACTATATTTGTATATATATCGTCAAACAAAAGTGCCCGGTAAACCGTAGGCTGTGACAAACTGTTTCGTTGGAGTTTCAATATATATATATATATAGGGTCACCAGCCCGTATGTACGAATGTCCTCGGACCGACCTCCATACTTACGTGCGTTCGGCCCCCGCCAAAACTTATTTCGGGGCCTAAAAATAAGGTTTTTTTTTGAATATGTTTTTGTGAGTTCTCTATGATGTGAGGTACATGCCTACTAAATTTGAAGTCATTTTGCTTAGCCAAACAAAAATTAAAAATAACCAAAGATGGTGGTGTCAAAACGTGACTATTTTGTTTTTTTTTTACTTTTTACTTCTTGTTTTCACTTTATTGCGGAGTCTAAATAATTTTATTATATTTTGATTTTTTTTTAGTGCATTTTTTATTATGTGAAGTACACATCTGAGAATTTTCAGGGCATTTGGTTGTGCCAAAAAACAAATAAAATCGCCAAAGACGGGGGCGTCGAAAACATTTTCGCTCACTCACTAATTTTAATTCTCTTTTTATTTTTCTATATTTTTATTATTAGTTTTATTTTATTTTTTTAATTGTTATTTCAAATTTGGTAAGGAATTTGGATGTAACGCTGAGGCAAATGTTGTTTATCTTATTTGTCTTCATAACATATTTTGTTATATATTATATATATATATATATATATATATATATATATATATATATATCGTCAAATAGAACTGCCCGGTAAACCGTAGGCAGAGAGGGAGAAGAGGACAACAAACGAGGGGCTGTGACAAACTGTTTC
>BFEA01000011.1:6012640-6024365 GCA_003427395.1 Chara braunii
GAAGAGGACAACAAACGAGGGGCTGTGACAAACTGTTTCGTCGGAGTTTCACCGACTCATCAAGAGGCTGAATATATATATATATATATATATATATATATATATATATATATATATATATATATATATATATATATATTTTGTCCGTGTTCGGTTCGAACGACCGAACGCATCCCCAAGGGGTTCCGTACGTTCGGGCGTTCGAACGGTCCTGAACGTCGATTACCCTGTATATATATACATATATATATATGTATATTATTACAGTATATATGTATATATATATATATATTAAAAATCTAGAGATGTGTACTTCACATAATAACAGACTCGTTAAAATTTTTTCAAAAAGTAATAAAATTGTTTTGGTCCCACAATAAAGTTAAAACAAAAAGTAAAAAGTGAAAAAAAACGAAATAGTGAGTTGGCGAGCATGTTTTGATACCGCCATCTTTAGCGATTTTTAATTTTTCTTTGGCTTAGCAAAGTGACTTCAAATTTTATAGGCATGTACCTAACATCATAGAGAACTCACAAAACGAACTTCATAAAATAAAACTTATTTTTAGGCCCCGAAATAATTTTTGGCGGGGGCCGAACGCCTTCGGGTTCGGACCCCGAACGAGACCTAGAACGCACGTATGTACAAAGGTCGGCCTAAGGACCTCTATACGTACGGGCTAGTGACCTTGTATACTACCATATATATACTATATATATATATACTATATATATATACTATATATACTATATATACTATATATATATATGGGGTAACTTTAGTAGAGTCACAAAACGAGTTATAACTGCAGTATGGGGCAAGATACAGTTGGCAATTGCACTTCGGGAACCCTACCTGGGCAGAAAGGTGCATCATATACGTTGCTTGAATTGCAATTCGAAACTGTATCTTGGCCCATAGTGGAGTTATAACTCGTTTTTGTGACTCGCTCATAGTTTTCCCTTATATATTGTCACAAAACTATTGACGAAGAGCATAGGCACGTGAAGTAGAAGAAGAAATAAGATGAGCGAAGAAGAGAAAAATGAAAGGATAGACAGGCAAAGAGACGTACACAGACAGGCAAAGAGACGTACATAGACAGGCAAAGGGACGTACACAGACAGGCAAAGAGACGTACACAGACAGGCAAAGAGACATACACAGACAGGCAAAGAGACAAACAAACCAGAATGACACAAACCAGTGTCCTCTTATTCTTTGTTTGACTATATTATTATTTCTCAGTGTTATACAAAAAAATATTACACTGAATGAGCGATAAAAATAAAAAACAAAGACACATTAAAATCATTCAGTTTCTCAGTCTTCTCAACTCCGCCTCCACCGTGCCTCTAATGTACAAGGCTCGCCACGTTGATGAAGTTGATCGTGAAACAGAGGGGAAACAACGCAGGAGTCACAAAAACGAGTTATAATCGCACTGTGGGCCAACATACAGTTTCGAAGTGCAGTTTGAGCAATGTCTACAACCCAGCTTTCTGGCCAGGTAGGATGCTCGAAGTGCAATTGCAAACTGTATATTGCCCCATAGTGCAATTATAACTTTGTTTTGTGACTCTACTGAAGTTACCCCTACATACATATATACTAGCTATGCGACTGTGGTGTGGACGGATACATAAGCTGAGATAGACTTAAAAAAACAAAGGACTCAAAGGGTAATAAAAAATATCCTAAAACTGACTCCGAAAAAGAAAAGGAGAAAAGGGGAGGAGAGACAGACGGATACGTTGCGGACGGTGTTGGCGATGCCAAATTGACAACGATAAAAAAAAAAAACAAATCGACGATAAAAAAATACATGGGTGTGGTCGTTTGGGTGGGGTGGTGGGGTGGTGAGGTGGTGGGATGGTGGGTGGACGGGCGGGCGGGCGGGCGTGGTTGTGGGTGGGTGGGTGTGTGTGTGGGGGCAGGCGTGCATGGGTGCAGGTCGACGGGCAACCCTTTATGACAGGAAAACCAACCTCACCTACCCGCGATCAACAAAATGAAAACAAAAACAAAAATAAAAAACAACACTCACAAAAACGACGAAAAAGAAAAGAGAACGGGGGGCTCGACACAACACGCAAAAACAAAAAAGAGAGAAGGGGGAACGAGGGTACAAAAAGACAGCCACCAGGGGAAACAAAAAAAAATGACGCGCAAAAACAGGGGAAAAAAAAAGGGAACACAAAGCGACGTACAGAAACGTACCAAAAAAAAAATAAAAAGAACGTCGGCCATACAAATCGACACGCAAAAACAAAAAAAAAAGAAGAAAAAAAAAACAAAGGGACCCAAGCATACCGGAGGACTCTCCTCCGAGATGCTCTTCCGCATCGATGCCCACCGTGTGCCCCGCCCCCGGGGTGCGCTCTCTCGTTTAATGGCGCGTTGTGAACATTTCGGTACGTGCGCCCCTCTGCACTCTCCCCCGCCCTCGATTGCCTTCATCCACCGCGCCTCACCAGAATTTCAACCCGGCTCAGGCGCGCAGCGCGTCACGGACCTCCCCACGTGGCCAATGATACTTAAGGGATATATGTGTGTATATATATATATATATATATATATATATATATATATATATATATATATGTACATATATCGTCACAAACGGAGCTGCCCGGTAAACCGTAGGCAGAGAGAGAGAAGAGGACAACAAACGAGGGGCTGTGACAAACTGTTTCGTCGGAGTTTGCCCAGATTGTTGTGTTTTTAATTTGGCAAAAGTTGTTCAGTTTTTTGCACACCATATTTGTTTTCGGATTTTATCATTTTTTGGATTTTTTTTTTGTTTTTTTTTTTTTGTTTTTTTTTTTTTTTGTTTTGCTGGGACCTTCCTGGTTCTTGCACAGCCGGGCTGCCCAGGAAAACAAGGTGACCCAGGTGGCCCGATTGGTAGATTGGGTATACCAGGCATATGACACACCCGTCAGCATTTGACCATTTGATCATCCCGATGTATTGCCTAACCGGTCCCCTATGAGACACCCTCCTACCCTTACTCATCCGAACTTATAACCAGTGCATCCCTACTCCCAAGGTCCTACCCGAGTATACTCAGGATCCAGCTATTGGTAGGGAGCTGCACCTGCTGGAAACCAGGCCCAGCGTCCCTTGAGTACATGAATGATATGAATGATATGAATAACCATACAGTTGCACAGAGATGTTCCTCTTCAACCCATTGGGGAGCCAGATCGCAACATCAGCCTAGCACTATTCCCTCCCTAACTACCAATCCTTATTTACAGGAAATACAGTCTTTTCCACCCATTCACTAGATACACTCTTTTCAAGCCATTCAAGATGTCTCACATTCATCCGTAAGCAAACCAGGGCCTTGGGACCTTACTCATTCTAGTGACCTTTAACAGAAGAACGGTTAATATAGGCATCAGGGCTAAGCAGGTTCTCTCCTCCCTCCCCAGCCCGTATTGAAGCACTATCGAACGAGCACGTCGTACTGGGCACTTCGAGCATGCCACTACAAGCCCCATACGCGAACCCTATTTTTTTCCTGTTAGAGAGATCCTAGCCTCATCATCATCAGATCCCTCTAGTTATTCTTGAGTTCTTGTGGAGGTTATTCAAACATAGAGCATCTCCGGTTTCCTTCCATCCGCTCCCATACCTCTATCCCCAGCTCGATATCTAGGCATTCTATTAGCACCCCCCAGGGTAGCTTCTCATGGTGAAGGGGATATTGCATATTGCCCGTTGTGCTAGTGGTTTAGGGTGCAGGGTTGGGGCCGCCAGTGGGGCCCCGGCTAACGCAAAGACCGAGCATTTTGCCAGCAGCTGTGCCCTACTTTTCATTGTCCCCAGCCGCCCATCGAGTAGCAGCAGTGTGTAAGGCCAACACTCTCTCACACACCAGACACAACCCACTCATGCTCACACTCACACCCGTGCTGGCCAGAAACGCTACCAATCCCGCTCGATCAGAGTTATCGAGCGGACTATCACAGCTGATTGGCACGAGGTGTGCCGTAGGTGGTCATGGGGATCGAACCCTCAATCTCCTGAATGCCACTTGCATGCCTAACCAACTGAGGTAGGCCGCGTGGGTATATAGTGTAATTTTGAAGGGGGCAGGGGGTGTCGTTTCTCTGAATTACATCATCGAGAATAGGGAGAAAACCTTTTTGTAGCATTTTTTCAGTTGTTAATCGGTGTCACGAAGTCGAGTTTTCTCAACTAAATGGTGAAAGTGGGACGAGGCCCCTGGCAACAACCAGTGATTCCAGTGGAACCTAAAATTGGGCTGTCCTTGGACCGCCACCTGGCGACTTGACATTGTCAAAGTAAGAACTTCTTTTTGTTTTCTCCTTTCTAGGGACTCAAAGCTACTAGCCTAGCTCAGTCTGTACACCCAATGAACTACTGAAATACAGGCCCAAGTTCCAATACTGTTACAATCAGATGAACAGAATAGAATAATTCTGAATTACCTGGGTCCAGTCAGTTCAATGATGATAGAATAATTCTGAATTACCTGGGGATGGCAGCTCACTACCTCCGATACTCTTTTTGCCGACCCTGAATTTCACTGCGATCCAATGGCCCAGGGGTGGCGAAGTGCCAGCTCAGCGTTTTTGCTTTCTTTTGGCTAGCGCCACCAGCCTTTGTGGTCGGGTAGAGCCCATCCTCCGCCGGCCTCCGAAGAATGCGGAGTAGGCTGCATTTGAGACACCCCACATTCATCCGCACTGAGCGGCCAAAGCGCTTGGAAATAACGTGGCAGACGTTTTCACTCAGTTGTGTTTGGCCCATTCCTCGCTGTACGGCCACTCTGAGGGCCTGAGGGAGTGGGAGGGGGCATCTCCCTTGTTTCTGCCATCCCATCTGGAAAGCAGAGCCAAGGATTGGGGGAGAAATGAGACAAGCGGATGTGAAGTTTCTGTATAGGGAAAGGTTTCCCTACCGGGTAGCCGGCACCAATGGACCTGCCAAAAATTTGTGCTGAAAGGGGGTCCGGTTTTCTCTTTCCCATAACTGGGGCCTACGATTTGGGTTTGGCGTAAGCTTTCCAGGCGCAAAGCTACTGCCAGGCAGTGGGGTCCACCTCTTAGCATCACAGCCTGAAAGGTAGCGGTGGTTAAAAAAAAAAAAAAAAAAAACTATGGAGGCTCCTTGTCGTTTTGTGCAATGATAAGGATGCGAATGGTAGATAGAAAGTACATAAATAACTATAGAGCTGATAAAGTGCTGGGTCATTCACACCCCAGTCCATCATGAATACTAACAAGCCATGCTTACACTTCCTTTGCTTCACCCATTGTATCATACAGGGACGCTGGACCCGATTTCCAGCAGGTGCTGCTCCCCACCAATAGATGGAGGCTCATGGAGCCTCCCCGACGCTGCTAGTCGTGTCTGCTCCTATCAGCACCCCTAGCAGACGATTGGGTTGTTTTGGGAAAAAAAAAAAAAAAAAAAAAAAAGGATGCGAGAATAATGAACCTTCTTTTGTATTTTCTCTTGGTAATGACTCGAAACAATGGAGGCTCCATGTCCTTCTGTGCAATGATAAGGATGTGGGCAGTGTGACTGTTGAGCTCGAAATAGAGCGCATCACTGAAATGACACATCACATGTGTTGCCTGAAAGTTTATCTGGGAGATGCTGATTAGGGTTTCTTTCGTGATCCTCAGGGCATATTCACACGGGGACCTAAAGTCACAAAGGCGAACTCTGTCCTGTCACTTGGAAGTTGAGACTTCCGGTACCCGTGTGGTCACACAGGCGAACTCTGTCCTGTCACTTGGAAGTTGGAACCCATGGTAAGTGCGCCTACCGTCTTCACCCGAATAGAACGCCCGGTCATTATAGCTGTATTTGGGACAACTTTCGGTCCAGATGCAGCGATAATTACCGGGCATTCTATTCGGGTGAAGACGGTAGTCACACAGCTCAAGGCCCAAAAGATATATGTGTTTTTGTTTTCTTTCCAACGTTAAAATAACGAGCGGGCCTTCGCTGCAACGTGATTCTTTTCAAGTGGATCGTGGGCCCTCCACACGGTCGAGAAAACACTTGTGCAGGACAGGGCGTACAAGTCTTCACGTGCTTGCTGTGAATACGCAAAGTGCTCCAATGTGACCATTTGCCCCAGATCCCGCCGGTACAGTTGTTAGGCAGGCTGTTTTCTTCGTGCACAAACTTTTGCAATTACCTTCGGGAAAACGAAAAAATCAAAAAGAGATTTGAGACCAGGTGGTCTCGAACTGGGTCCTCCGGCTGCCTTGCAGGCCGCTGACATTTGGGTCACTATAAAGTACGGAAGTGTCGCAGGAGGACCCAATGTGACCCAAAAACTGCCTGAATTTTTTCGAGTTTAGGTCATCAGGTCCCCATTTGAGTATGCCCTTGCCGGGGGAATACGAACTGGACCGTTGCTCCCCAGAATGGCAGCAGCCAGAACCAAGAGGTTCTGATAAAAAAAAAAAAAAAAAGGTCCCCATTTGAGTATGCCCTCAGTTTTCGTAACATACGCAAGTGCTTTTCATGGAGATCACTGGAAACTACGGGCCTCGCTCCACCAGTCACCAAACTTGGTACTCACCACGGGACTTTTCTCACCAAAAGGAGATGGTGGCTCCACCATCATGACACTTCCAGAACTCATTGCACGGGTGAGTGCTAGACGAAAAAGCCAGTGCCATCCAGGACTGGTCGGAATGGTGAGGTACTCACCGAAAGTGATGGGCGGCCAGGAGGAGGCACCACAACCTCGCGGTTGCAGGTGGGGAAAAGGAGGGGTCGGAATGGTGAGGTACTCACCAAAAGAGATGGGCGGGCTGGAGGAGGCACCACAACCCCACGGCTGCAGGTGGGGAAAAAGAACGGCGTGGTGAGTACGTGAGTACTCACCACGCCTGGCTGACGACAGGGAAAGGCCTTCATCTGACAATCGCACTGTGGAGTGGTGAGTCGTGGAGCGAGGGCCTACCTAGGCCCAAATGCAGATCAGAGAGGCAAAACACGAGGACCAAATGCAGTTAGTGGGTGAATACTTTTACAGGTCATCAACCCCGCCTGTTCTTTGCAAAGTCGGCAGGGGGTGGATTAGAGAGGATGGCGAGTGAAGTGCGGGGGGAGGCTGAAGTCTCCAATCTTCTCATCGCTTATTCAGGGGAGTCTGTGTTACCGGCAACGACAACATCATCAACAACAACAACAGCATCGAATACAATAACGGCGGCTACCCCGGAGCTCATTGGGGTGATGTCAACAACTGCTTCAACAGCGCCTATGACGATGACATCTTATGCTACATCAACGCAGCACTCAACAGCAATAACGATATCAAGATTCTCAACAACTTCGACGGCACTTACGGCGCAGACATCTACAGTGTCACTGACAACAAATACATCAACGACATGGAAGGTTCTGCCGATGATGACTATGACGGCTGCGAGGGCAGCAACTCCTACCAAATCACAGGCGATCATGGTAAGTGCGACTTTGTGTCCTTTGACTTTGACCCCCCCCTTTGGGTGTGGGGTTTGGGCTGCCGTGAGGAGGATATGGGATGTCTATTGAACCCTGCCGCGTCACCTCCCCTCTCTGCTGTGGATGTCGTACGAGTCGATAGACTCGTAAGGTTTGAGGGCCTCGTTTAAACAACCAGTACTTGGCCCAGCTATCGGCCGCAAAAGAAAATAGCATAGAAACATTTCTACTTGGATGAATTTGGGCGCTCCTGTAGTGGCCCGTACGTTTCCTAAAATCGTGGCGTTAACGGAGGCATGACTTTAGGAAGTACTGGTGGTTTAATCACTATCTCTGCTGTGATGTCGTAAGTGTGGAGGCACTCACTACATTTGTGGGCCTTGTTTAATTACTGCCCTTTAGGCGAGATGGTGGTTGTGCGCAGATTGCTGAATGGGAGATACAGGTCCCTTGTTTTTTTTTGTGATTTACTCAGTCTGTCGTTTTGGCGAGATTACAGATGTAGTACTTTCTGCTAGGTTTAATTAGGAGTATCGATTAACTCAGGCCCTGTTATGTCTTCCCCTCCCTTCTCATGATGTTGAATGCTCCAGCCAGCGGTAAATGAGTGGAGTAGGACAGGGCGATGATGCTAGGGTTTAGTAGAGTACGTCATCTTCAGACCCTGCTATGACTTGCCCCCACGCCCCCTCACGATCTTGAATGATTCATGTAGCAGTAAATGAGTGGCGTAGGGCAGGGTGATGATGCTAGGGTATCGTTGAGCAGTTAATCCCCTCCAGTGAGGGCAATCAATGCTGCTCATCAGTTAAAAGTCACGCATACATGACAATTTCATGTCTGTTCAATCAAATGATTACAAATGTTTAGGGACGCTGGACCAGCTTTCCAGCAGGTGTTGCTCCCCACTAATGGATGGAGCCTCGCTGACAGTGCTAGTGGTGTCTGCTTTAATCAGCACCCCTAGCATTAGTTCGGGTTGTTTAAAAAAAGAAAAGAAAAAAAAAGGTAGTTGTTTTGGCCGCATCCCCAAAAAAAAGAGGTGACAATTGCCACCAAACGCCATCTCAAAAGGGGGAACTCTCTACTGGAGGATGCTCTTATAACCTCCCGTAGTGACATATCCCATATTGCCAGTTTTTTTTTTTTTTTTTTTTTTTTTTTTTTTTTTTTTTTTTTTTTTTTTTTTTTTCCCACCACGTCTGCGCTGCTCCGAGTAAGGGGCTCGCCGCACGAGTGTCAAAATGAAAAAAAGTATGAGTGCATCTTCCGCAGAAGGTGGCAAGATGCATCCGTTTCTATTTGTCGTAACGGATGCATCTTGCCACACTCTGTGGTAATATGCACCGGTACTTCCTCTGAGGTGTGGCGATGCCCTAAGGGTCCCATTCAACTACTCTTGACCCTAGACGATTTTTTAGAGTCCTCCAAGAGCTGTCAGGCTCTCAAAAACAGTGAAATCCGGGTCCCAGCTCGGCTTCCTCTGAGTGATAAGCCAGCAGAAGATGACGATGATAAATATGACAGTCCTGTCCGAAATGGATGTCTACTTTCCAGACGTGAAGGACTTTGGGCCTCGCTCCATTACTCACCACATGTACAAAAGACAAGAATTATGGTGGCCTTTCCATGTTCTGGCTGAAGATTCATTCTTATTTTGCACATTTGAAGAGTAGTGGAGGGAGGCCCTCTGAGAGCTCCAATGGAGGTCTCTCAGAGGTGGTCTCACACGGGGACTGATGACCTTACATCCCAGAATTTGAGGCAGTTTTCAGGTCACTCTGGAGAGGCCCACTACCCAAATGTAGTTTTTGGTGACTGTTTTGTCAGCAGCCTGCGGGGCCGCGGGAGGACACTTTTTGAGACCACCTCCAGAGGTGGTCTCAAATTACCTTTTCGTTTTTTGCTTTCTCTGTGAGGTATTTCAAGAAATTCGCACAATGTCATGATCAAAACACCCATGCGTGTTATTTCAGCATTTGAAAAAGAAGAAGATAAAAGCATCATAAAACTCTATATATTTTTGGGTGTAACCAGTGTGACGACATGCAGTTCTGTGAGGCACAAATGTCAGGGCCGTAACTCTGTGCTTTGTGGACACAGAACTCATGTGTGACGGCACGGCCACCCAAAGGCACAAATACATGGTACCAAACGCCCAAGATATTTGTGACTTTAGGTCCCCGTGTGAGTATTCTCCCTTTGTTACAGGCTGGTGGAGAGTTCTTCTCTCTTTTTTCTATTTCTTGCCATTATATTCGTGTGAGTGTTCTCCCTTTGTTACAGGCTGGTGGAGAGTTCTTCTCTCTTTTTTCTATTTCTTGCCATTATATTCGTCGGGACCATCACATCCTGGAAAGCAGGCCCAGTGCTCTAGTAGAACTTGCCAATGGATTACTGTATGCTATTGGCTGAAATAACCTGTATCTGAACCAGCTATCCCAAGCATCAAATATGGGACCTCCACAGCCTATGTTTGTCAATTACTCAGCATGACATGTCCTTGACCCTGAAGTTCCTTCATGGCAGTGCTGAATAAACATATGTTTGGAAAAAACGGTTATCTCCTTATCCTTGCTTCATGCCACTGCATATGTTCAGCTGAGACATATCCCTTCCCCTTACTCTTCCCCAAACCACCCAAGTTCAACCTTACAATTTCCTTCCAGGGGGAAATGTAGCATGCATGGCCCTCCAATAGGGGGGCCTAGGGGACCGACCATTGGTCATTAGGCCCCCTAGGCCACACACCCCAAGGTATTTCTTTTACGTCTCGGTGTTGTTTTTATTTTGTCTCATTCTGCTTTGCTGACTTTGGTCTGCTACAGGTAGTGACATTTCCAGCTTTGAATCTTGTCCGAACCGGCACGGGTGCTTGTTTGGACCAGCTGGACACTAGGAAGTCCACATTTTGGCCATTTAAGGCCCAAGATATTTTTGTCCGCACATGGACTCAAACAGGCATCTGTCTGTAGTGCTTCGCCCAGCACTTTTTGGACTTGCCCTGCTACGCCAGCAGGGCCGCCTGGACGTCTGGTAAGGACCCGGGCAGGCCACTTTTAGGCCAGTCCGTTGGACAAGGATTTGGGTCTGCGTTGTCGAGCGCATCGGTCCCGCAGGGGGACCCTCACGGCCGTGTCACGCAGGATTTGTGGCTTGGACTTTTCATCCTTTTATCACGGTACAAATGGAGCTTCCGTAGCCACTCCGGCCGAGTGCGCCAACCATGCGGGAACTGTTACCTCCCTTCGGTGAGCGTATCCTCGCCAAGCTACCAGTTCACAATACGAAAGTTAATCAGTTGCAATCATAGAGGTGGGCCGGTCGAGGGCGTTTCTCGTAGGTTGTAGCATAGGGGGTACGTGCAGTCCCACTCCTCTATCGGACCCGCACACGAACCGACGCATCGAGGGTTGAAGTCCAAAGCACGACTCGTCGTCGGTCGACTAGGACACATTCTTCTTATCACGCGTTACACCACGCTAAAACAAAATAAATTAAATCACTTACACAAAACAAAACTCCTAGTCCCTTTCGTGTCAGACCTATAACCTTTTGATATGGAAATTGGTAAGGCGTCGCGCGTGAGATTCAAGATAAAATCACGCGGGCGCATGACTTACTCATATCAACTAGCAATGCAAGTATACGCAAGCAATCGCAACGATGGAGTGCTATGTAGTACCCATAATCACGCGGTCCTCAATAGTCTTGAGGGTCACGTTCGACACTCAAGTGTCGGCTGACACGCACCTTGAGGGCTCAATCTCTCGACGCTAGACAACTGCAAAGGTGGTTGATCACCACACTCTCTTCTGCAGCCTGCGGAGAGTGGGTGGTACACAGGTTCTGGCCTGTTGTGGCAGTCATCTCTTGTGGTTTTGGAGGCAAGCTCCATTATCCAGGACCTTGAGAGAAATCAAGGGGTTTGACTTTGACGGTTGCCACGAACTCCAACGTCCAACTATAATAACTCTAAAAAGCAAAGGTAAACGCAATCTCTCAGGACTCAGCCGAAGACGATATCGACAACCTCACAAAATTTAATGCAATAGCGGCACGAGGGAAAATGTGCACGCTTCGTGAATTGATCGACGACGACCAAAACAACATCATGAACGCGCTCGGTGGAAGGGCGATGATGACCGACAAAATCCATACCGATGAATTGTCAACGACCCTCAGATATAGGTAAAGGTTGTAGTAGTCTATACGAAAGATGATTCACATTGTTCACCTTCTGGCAGAGAGGAA
>BFEA01000011.1:6047971-6073972 GCA_003427395.1 Chara braunii
ATAGTCGAGGCGAACACGATAGTCGAGTCGAACACGATCGTCGAGTCGGACACGATCGTCGAGTCGGACACGATCATCGAATCGAATACGATCGTCGAGTCGAACACGATCGTCGAGTCGGACACGATTGTCGAGTCGGACATGAACGTCGAATCGAACATGATCGTTGTGTCGAACACGATAGGCGAGTGCCCTATCGTTGAGTCGAACACGATCCTTCCCTGTCCTCTAGTGGAACGAGAATGTGCGCGGTGCAATGTCATCGAATCGTTCATGATTGTGTGCAGTGCTATGGACCGTGCATGGGGTCGGATTGCGCTCATAGATTTTGTGCATTGTGCTGTCGTGCGGCCTGGTTTGTTCCATTGTTGGTGGGAGCGGGGTGAAAGTTCTATGATGCTGTTGGTTGTTCTACTGCTGATGTTGACCGTTGCTCTTGTGCCGTGCAGGTCGTCTTCTCTTCACTGTTGCTATGGAGATCTCTAATATGACCCCAACACTTTGGCGTGCACGCAAGGCACACCCTTTCCCACCTTGCGCGCTGTACGTCCGACAATGTCAGAGTAGCGTAACCTATGAAGGCGCTTGTCCAGAAGACTTCGAACGCGACCCTTGGATGAGAATCCTCCCGTTTGGCGACAAACATTTGGACTCGTAGGAGGAGTAAGAGTGGGTGAACATAATGGAGAGATGTCCATGGGCGTACGATTATGAGTTTGCGAATATGTCCGAATTTGGCAAACGCATTCCCGTGCCGTTCGATGTGCTGTGTCCCGTTCGCTTGCCGCTACTATGTAAAAAACTAAAAATAAGCCGTGTTGTGGGGGTTTTGGACTGCGAATACGTGACAACCTTGCCTCGCACCTGGTGCCGTGTTATGAAACAGGAGTTACTCGATTGTGCGCAACATTCTCAGTTCATCGATCATTATCCGTTGCGATCTCCCGGTCTGTCGCCAGGAGCAGTTTCGTATTGTTGTGTGAGATTGCGTCTGGCATACTTTATCTTCTGTAGGGTCCTCTGTATTGCCGTTTCAAGCAGGGCTAGAAACTTGACTGATGTTGTCGTGTATGTGTCCAGGAACGAGTTGTCTATGTCAGGAAGGGATATGTGTTTAGTTCAAAGGAGGGTAGATGGGAGACTGGATATCGTGGTGGGTGGCCAGGTGGAGGACGTTGTCGCATGGCGCGAGGTCGAGGCTAAAGTCGTTTCAATTCGGGATGCTATAGGCGCTTCTCTCGTCGGGAAATCTGGGTTCGTGCGAATGACATACATTTCGGTGTTTGCTGAGACGGCGCAGCAGCTGACCTTCGGATCGCCAATTACCGTGATGAATGGCCGCAACGGCGAGATTGTTCCCCGTAGTCGGTAGATAGCCTTCGTCATACTGGATGACCAAAACGGCATACTGAATGGCCGAAATGGCCGCAAATGCGAGATTGTTTCCCGTAGTCGATAGACAACCTCGCGGAATTTTCATTGCGATTGTTGTTCTCAATGTATTATTTCGATAACAATACGCGGTATCTGCTGGTTGTTCTCGATTGCTGTTCTCAATGTGTTATTCGATAACAATACGCGGTATCTGCTAGTTGTTCTCGTCATGTGTTCAGTGGCCAAAAGTACACACGTTTGACGTTGTTGTCCTCATATTGTTTTTGATTCATTGAAACCCGGGAACGATGACGTGTTTTTGGTCGGCTTTGGACACCGAAACATCGCTGTCAGCCTTTGATTGTTGTTCTCATGTTGTGTTTCCTTTCGGAAAACGAAAACTCATTGTTCTAATGTTTTGCGTGCACAAACATTCAGCAGTCAATGTTTCTCCGTGTTAACCAGTGCTTGCAATCTGTTGTCTTGTGTTCTCGTGATCAAGTGCCCCTTTAGGCACCGTCCGCCGAGCATTGTGTCGAACCCGGCAAATGTCGCACAACACACCCCAGTGTCGCTGTCGTGTTCGACACGATGGTCGCCAGACGGTGCCCGAAGGGGCACTTGGTCGACTGTCGAATGGCGGACGACACTGTCGCTGTCGTGTCGAACACGACGGTCAGCTCCACTACAGGCACCGTTTGGCGACCATCGTGTCGAACACGACATGGACACTGTTATCTGGCGACCAGACGGTGCATGAAGCGCCGCTTGGTCGACTGTCGCACGACAGGCAACAGTGTAGTTGTCGTGTCCGACACGACGGTTGGTCAGCCCGCGCAGTGCCGTCGGGTTCGACATGCCAATGACACGACGACACCCCAATGTCGCTCTCATGTCGGATTCGAGACGGTGCCCGAAAGGGCACTTGGTCGACTGTCAAACGGCGGACGACAGTGTCGCTGTCGTGTCGAACACGACAGTCATCTCCCCTACAGGCACCGTTTGGCGACCATCATGTCGAACACGACATGGACACTGTTATCTGTCGACCAGACGGTGCATGAAGGGCCGCTTGGTCGACTGTCGCACGGCAGACAACAGTGTAGCTGTCGTGTCCAACACGACGGTTGGTCAGCCCGCGCAGTGCCGTCGGGTTCGACACGACAGTGACACGACGACACCGCAATGTCGCTCTCGTGTCGGATTCGACGGTACTGGAGGACGTCGTGGCACGGCCGTCGAGTTCGACACGACAGTGAAACGACGACGAGCTGGTTGCTCTGTGTTCTTGTCTACTCTCGTTCTCAAGTGCTGTGGTGTTTGCACGTTGGCAAAGCAATGACTGTTTTCTCGCTTGTGCGTTTTCTTCATTTGCGACTAGCTGCTCGGCATGGATCGCGAGGGGAAGCCAAGCAAACGACGTACTAGTGCTGGTTCCGGGAGCATGGAGCAGTCTCCGAAAAAACGGAAGGGGACACCGACGGCTGGCGTGGGGGTTGGCGACACACCGGGGTCTAAGGGTCACCGAACCCCGGTGCTGCGGGGTGCACCTTCTATGGGCACTCCTTCCGCCCATGTTCGTGGTTCGGGACCGGATTCGGCTGTGCTGATGAGTGATGGGGCTGCGGGTCGAGAAGAGGAGGCTACTGGTCGACTGGGGAAATCTGCGATGGACGTTGTGCTAAGGCGTAAAAGGTCTGGTGACACGTCCGCTGCAGGTGTGGGAGACGAGGTGCCTGTCGTCGACCACAAAGACAGGTGCTGGATGTTGGACTGGGTGGGTGGAATTGGGAACCCTCGGGTGGGCTGGTTTTGTAAGTGGTGATCAAAGATAACATTGTTCCGATTGGCGGTGTGGTGAAGTGGAGTCGAGGAAATTCACAGTTCGCCATGTTGGAGTTGACGATGGTCCTTAACGCTAGAGGTGAGCGGATTGCGGATGTCAAACGCGTTGCTCTTCGTTGGGCCAAACACGCTGGGTACGGCAAAAGGCTTTATGATATTTTCAATCCGCCTGGGACGGAGAAATTGACGTTGTCGGACCTTCGATCGGTTTTCGCATCCTTCGACAGACATGTGGTCGCAGGGCATAAGCCGGTGGTGCATGCTTCCGACCGCATATCTGAACCGAAAAGCGTGTTTTCTTCGTCTTTGGAGGCGGGTCCGTCGTCGAAACCGATCATTATAGGTGCCCGCCCTCCGCCATCAATTCGGACTACGGTTGCTGCAACACGAGTTCCGAAATCAGGGCAGATCGGGGAGAAAGGTCCGTGTCGCGGCCAAATCGTGCTGTCAGCGCCTGTGAAGCGTAGACCGACATCAACCAAGGAACCCGTTTCCTTGGTTCGCCCGCCGCGCTATGAGTTGGCCATTCCTGCTGGGTCGCATTATTTTGGAGATGACGACGAGGAGAACAGCGAAGAAGAATGGGAGCGCGATGAAGAACGCAAAGAATATGAGGAGGGTGACGAAGAAGAGGAAGTAGAGAGTGAATACACAATTAGCGAGAGGGGTGGGCCGGACGAGTTGGAGGGTTGTCTAGGGGTTGAGTATGAGGACGAAGGGCAAGAAGAGGAAACGATCGGCGAGGGAGGGTACGCAGATGTGCATCGGGGTTCCAAACGAACACAGTTGCTCGCGCCGGGTCATGGGCATTGGTAAGCGGATCCAGGGCGCGGGGAAATGCACCGCGAAGTTGGGGTCGAGCCGGCGCATGACGATGCAGTACGACTAGCTGAGAAGAAAAGGAAGATGAGGCAAGAGAGGAGACGTGCTATGGACAGCAAGAAAACCCAGCAGGAGGGGGGAACCAAGCAAAAGGAGGGCAAACGCAAGTTGAAAATGCTGGCAGTTGAGGAGGCCGTTCAACGTATGAGGGAGGCTGAGGAGGCCATGAAGAAAAAACGGCAGCCAAGGAAAAAAGCAGCGAAGGGAGGTGTGATGGAAAAAACTTCCGTTTTTCCACCGGACCAGCCACAGTCGGATGAAGACATTGTGTGCAGGACAGTCACCAGACCGCCCGGTTTGCAGATTCTGCCGCATGGGAATTCTTCTAGTCATCTGAGCAAAGGCTTCTTCCTTGAGTTCGACGAGAATGGTAACCAGAGGCCGGAAATGCAGTTCATTTCTGTCAAGTTGGATAGGATTCTGGATATCCCTGATGAGGAATTCAGATATAATCAACGCTTCCTCGATCAGGAGCTTATTGATGACCTTTACAAAACAATGGTTGAGTCGGGTGAGATAGCTATCAGAGAGAGAACGATCGGGGCAGCCGGGGTGAATGTATGTGCATTGTACGAGAAGCCTGTCCTTCTGTTGATTGGGCTACATGATACAATGCATACTGACGCTTCCGGTACGAATGTGAGGGCGAGAAAAGTGACGCCCCGCGAATTCGATCTCCAATCCGTGCGCAAGTACTACTGGTACCCTCTCAGTGGTCAACACAATGTTGCAGCGGCGAGAAAATGTTCTCAAGAACGCCCTGACATCGCCCGTGAGCTCCGTTTGGATTGCTGGACTGCAAGGCCTGTTTACTATCCGGATAGGAGCATGGAAAATTACTGCACCTTGAGCACTTTCCAAAATGCGAAGGACAAATGGAATACTCCTCCGCACCAAATTGCTATCATTAAGAACATACGAAAGTTATGGCAAGCAGCCGGTCGTCCAGAAGCTATAGGCGGATCTGCTGCAGACGTCAAAAATAAGGATTACATAGAGTTTGCGGCGATGGCTCTGCGCGCGACCGGGAGTGATCATTTGGTTACTCTTTCACTTCAGCCTTGGAGCAAGGAGTGGTCCGACGTCCTCGGGTCTTACATGATATTGGCAAGGGCGACGGACGATGTGTTCGAGAAGGTGCAACAAGTGTATTTTATTTGGGAGAGTGGACAGTTGCCGGGGAGAGATGGTGTGAAGCCTGCCACCGAACAAGGTGAATCGGGGAAAGCGCCGGGACCTGGCCCCGGATTCGAGTTGGAAAAAGGAGTCAGGGTTCCAGTGCACTGGATTCAGGGTACTAGAGGACCTGGTTACCTCATGGCTGTGCGCGATCCGGATGTCAGATCATGGAAGGCTATGTCTACGTTGAGGAGGCGTGAGAGGCTGCAGCTGTTGAGAGACATTCTCACGGGATGTGTTGTACTGGCTCCAAGGCTAAGTAAAGCTGCTAACACTGTCGGGAAACATTCGATGGAGACATACGTGGAAATGAGGAAGCAGGAAAGAGCAATGTTGAGAATGTTTCACTACTTCGTCTTCATTTCTGACCCTCACAAGAAGCCGTCAGAGTGGAAGGAACCATTCTTTGACAACCTTTCTGATTTGTTCGCTAGGTATTCTGATCATGAATTGACATCGGAGAGGTGGATCGACCAGCGACGGCATTTCAAAGAAACGAGTTGGGTGCGGTCATTTCCGGCTACACTTGGAGACGAGGATGAGAAAGGAGAGGAGGGCTTCAAGAAAACAAAATCGCTTGCAAATAAATGCCCCGAAAAGTTCATTCAATTTGTCAACAAGTTGTTGCGTAGATCTGAAACTGGGGGTTCACATAGCATTCGTATGTCGGAACAAGCGAGATACATACATTTCCAGAAACAGGACGTGGCATCTATATTCGTGCCGTTCCAGTGGGAACCGAACGATGTTTCAGACGAGATGGATTGCAAGGAGATGTTTAGAGCCGTCAGACACTTAACGTGCTACACAGCCGTCCTGGATTTGTGCCACCCGACCCAAATGGGTACGTGGAGTGAACAAGTGTTTGCTGGACTCAAGAAGTTCATGGACAAACTTGGCGGCGAGTATTGGACATTGTTGTGCTTCGTTCCACGCCCTTGCAAGTTCATATTCTTGAGGCGAGTCGCGATGTGGGACATTCAATTGGATCTTCTCAAATGGACTCGTCTACAACAAACAAAGGGGAAAGTGTATAAGATTGCAAACTTGTCTTTGGAGGACACAGACAGAATGGTGGTCATCATGTACTCCAACGACGGAGATTTTCATCGCAACACTATTCCCTTGTTTGAAGATATTCAAGCTGCAGGTCCAGCACCTGCCGAGCGGGTGGTTGACATATTGACACTTGTGCGGAGAGAGAGAAAGCCGAAGATGTTGACTTATGTCGTGGAGAATAACTTTCTACCATCAAAGTGGAAAATGACAGGTATGGATCCACCGGAGAAAGTGGTCTATGATGGTATGGAAAGGGAGCCGAATGCGATGGTGGAGACATTGGAGCATTTTTGTCCTGGAGATGAGGCTGTCGTTTTCCTCGGGAAAGGTCATGCGGGATTGGTTTGGGAGCTGTTAAAGAGTCACCGTCATTGCATTGTGTTGGAAGGGGAGGGTATGAAGTTCGAGTTCCTCATTCAGTTCATTGACAAGATGGTCAAAACTCGAGATTACCACGCCAACTTTACTAAGCCGCCTCCTCGACATGATGAAGGGCGTGATCTCGTCTACAAGGTTGGCCAAAACATGGTCAATATTTGGGAGTTTCTCTTCGAAACACAGCCGCAAGACAGAGGGGAACGTACTTATGTCCTCAGAAGAAGAAAAGTGGAGAAGGTTTTTTGGGTGATCATAAAGCACCATCGGAGAAGGAGGTTTCATTTCTCGACCGCTTGGAGACCATGTACTTTGACCAACAAATCGGGGCGTTTACAATCGCAGGTTATGCGACTTGTTTTGTGGATGGTGAGGACTTCGATGCCGACGACTTAGAAGAAGAGAGTGTTGATTGCACTTTGCAAGCGGCTTTGGCAGCTGAGAGGCAAAAAGCTTGTAGCCCGGGTTCGCAGAGAATGGGCGTTCCAGGCACATCGTCCGGTTCTGGAGGAGCTTCGAGCATGGCGGTTTCAACGGGTTAGTTAATGACTCAGCCGCCGACTTCTTCTATTGTTACGCCGACTCAGATGGCGGAAATACGATGACGGTGGCATCCGGAGTCAGTCTGGATCAGAGTGTTCTAGCAATGCTCTCCCCAGAGTTGGTGGCAACTCTGGCACCATTTGTACACAGCCCAAGTACTATTATGGAATTGCTACGCTCTCAAACTCCACAACAACCTCCACTTAATGAGCCTTTGGAGTACGAGATTGAAGAAACAATCCCTGCAGACATTCGACTGCTTCCGGGGCCTATAGTGTGCCGAGACGATTATACGGTGACGGATGATGCCACATGGGGTCATCACATTATATGGCACCCCCAACACTTCCAACCTGGATTGGCGAGAGGGAGGTGGGTTATGGCTATAAAAAAAGAAGGGGAGTGGCAATTTTGCCTCCACAGACGTATGTCAGGATCGAACTTTATGAAACATGCCGAAAATCAGATTGCCAAGCGACTCCATCGTCTTAATCCGGAGGTTTCTCAATCAAGACTAGATGAAAGAACAGAAGAAATTTTCCAAGCGTTCAAAACATCGCAGTGACTTGAGTATCTGGAAGAGTTCTATGATAGACAAACCAGCCCGACTTATGGATATTATTGGCATGTCAGAGAAGATCTTGGGGAGAGGAAAAAATCAAGCGGCGGTGGTGACCATGGCAAGGGATCCGGATCGAGCGGAGGTGCGCATGGCAAAGGATTGCAATCGGGGAGCGGTACAAGTGACAAGGGTACGGAACCGAATGACGGTGCAAGCGGCAAGGATGCAAGTCCTGGGGAACGACAACAAACCGACAAGTCTAAGGGGCGTCAAGCAACAGAAGGCAAGGGATCAACACCAAGCGAGGGTGGGCATGGCAAACCTGCAGGACCAAACGGCGGTGGGTCAACTGTCGAAGGGTCTCAGGGGCTTCAAGAGACAGAGCGCAAGGGATCAGGATCGAGTGGTGGTTCAACTGTCGAAGGGTCCCATGGTCGAGTCGAACACGACAGTGGTCTCGCATTGGAGCGTTCCCGGCTTGACCGAGCGAAGAGTCACACGGTCGAGTCGAACCCGACAGTGGGATCAGAAACGATCGCCGGTGCGACTGGCAAGGCTTCGGGACCTCGATCGAAAACGATGGCCGGTGCAACTGGCAAGCCTTCGGGACTACGGGGGGGCAGTACAACTATCGGCGGTGCTTCACCTGTCAAAGAGTCACGCGGTCGTATCGAACACGACACTCGTCCAGCAATCACTGTCGAGTCGAACCCGACAGTGGGAACGGGATCAATCGCCGGTACAAGTGGCAAGGCTTCGAGACCAATCGACATTGTTTCACCTGTCGAAGGGTCACACGGTCGAGTCGAACACCACAGGGGTCCACTATTAGAGCGCTCCCAGCTGGACCGAGCGGAGAAACTCGTGGTTGAGTCCAACCCGACACAGCAACGGGGATCGATTGCCGGTGTGAGTGCCAAAACTTCGGGACGAAAAGGCGGTGTGAGTTGCAAGGGCGTGAGTACAGTTGACCAAGTTTGGGCGACTACAATACTAGTGGGCAACAGTGTCGCGATGAAAGTGAATATTACTGGTACACTCACGAAATTGCAGATGCCGTCGTCGACGATGAAGGCCGAAGTAAGCGGCACTTTCCAAGACACTTTTGAGGGCGTAAAGGAGGAAGAAACTCTCCATGTACAGGGCATCGAAGAGGATGAAGGACATATAGTCCTTAGTACACCGGAGCAAGTTGTACTTGTACAACCTCAACAAACGCTTGAACAACCTCAAACACCACAGTCTGCTAACCTCATGATAGCGATCGAGGAATCTCCTATTGCGCCATTGCATATGGAAGGTGTGACAGAAGGTCGTGTTGAAGAAAAAATGAGAGTTAGCCATCGAGGTGAGCACTTTCTTATCTTAGGAGCAATATCTAATACTATATGCGGATTAGTGGGTACATCTCATGCACTCATCTCCCATTGTGTCGATCCCTCAGATGTATTGTTTATTTACCTAGCTTTGGAACTGTACGTTTTCTGAAGAGAAATACTGCAATTGTTTTGTATGAAGACTTAGTGCAATTGCCATATATTTTGTATTGGTATTCATGAGTCAGATTCAACAATGGAAAGTCGGACTTGTAACTCATTATGTTTTATTTTGTCAATTATGCAGGGCGAGGAAAAGAACTATGGAAAACGACACATGTACATTCGCAAAGGAAGAGAGAGAAAAATATCATTCGTCGTGGTTTGCAAGCTTTGTCAACTTTGCCGTTATTGTCAAAAAATGAGAGAAGAAGTCGTACACCCATGACATTTTCATCTGTGAGGCCAGATGCCTTAAGGATGTTTAAAATTGTTGGAATAAGCCTCACAGAAGGGAATAAATTGCATTGCGCGGGTTGCAGTTTATCTGTTATGGATAGCAGCACTGATGACGAAACAGATAGACAACCAACAACATGAGATCATATCTATGTAGTCTATCACTTGTTTTTGTGTGAAGTTTTAGTCGCTCTATTGTTGTTTATATGTATGTTTGTATGCAGTACATGAACCTTCGTTCCAGATTCCTTGAAATGGTTACCGACAGCACTGAAGAGAATGAAGAATACGGCATTGTCGATTACAAGGGGAGGTGGAAGGTGGAAAAGAAAGACGTCATGCTCGCCGTCAACGATGGGGAATGGTTAAATGATGAAGTCGTCAATTTCTATCTGCTAGCCGTTCAGATCACCAATGACTACATCAAGAAGGTGGATTCTACATGTGCAGAAGTGGCAAAAGATGAAAGTTTTTGTAGCATTCCATCTGTGCATATTCTAAATTCTTTTTTCTTTCCCAGATTGTCAAAAACTCAGTCCGCTGAAATCGCATACTCTGAAGGGACGAGATGGGTGAAGGATATAATTTTTTTTAATTTTGATTTGGTAATTATCCCTCTCCATTTCGGAAATCATTGGGCCTTAGCTTATGTCAGTATAGATCGCTCTGAGTGTAAATTCCGCCTCGTAGACTCTCTCCATCGTGTTGACTACGGTCCAACCCTCGAACTTTTGACAGGTTTTTTCAGAGCGGAGTTTCAGCGACAAAATCTTTGGGAAAAATATCATGTGCAGGAGCCTACATCCTACTTTGATACATCGGTAGATGAGATTCCCGCTCAAGAGGATTCTTCTAGTTGTGGTGTTTTTATGTTAGGTTTTGCATCTTTGTTTTCAAAAGGTCACATCCCTCCGTTCGGTTTCTCACAAGATAGTATTCGTGATATGAGACTTAGAATAGCATTTGATATTTTGTCCATCATAAGATAGGAAAGTCAATGAGAATTCAGGTTCTAGGTTTGGAAAAATGAGGTTGACATGTTTACTTAGTGTGAACATTCCGGTTGAAAATGTGTATTGTAGACAATTTTGAAAATATGTTGACAATGTATAATGTCATTTTCTAGTCTAAGACTTCTCATCAGTTTTTCATGAGGTTGGCGTGTTTTACTGAGTGACATGTTTACAGAGTGGATTGCCAACAATGTATAATGACATTTCCTAGACTTCTCATCAGTTTTTGATGAGGTTGGCGTGTTTTACTGAGTGACATGTCAATATGTTTGCGGCTTGTGTATGTGTGAACATTCGAGGTGAAAATTTGTGTTTAATTTCCTTCAACAACTTTCATGAATAACCATTGTTTTCTCGTTGTTTGCTTATTTTTCCCTCAGTTCTTTGTGTCATTTTACAATTAAAATAAAATGTGAACATGAAAACAATTTCACTTTTAACGAAAACACCGTTGAAAGGGATGTCGCCTGTACTACCAATGAAAGGGACACGATGGGTCTAACCACTCTTCGTTCTAAAAACAAGTGTCTCAATCACTCGTTCCGTCTTTGGCCCATAGAACTTGCGAGTCCAAAGACTGTCAGGGATAAAGTCATACCTAGTCTCCAACATATTGAAGTGTTCGGAGGAATGATAACAGCGAGACGCCTCGGTACTATCCGACATATGGAAGGTACGGAAAGAGTGGAGGACATGGATCGTCTGATCGAATAAGCGCGACGTCTTGTTATCTCCGAGGGTGACATAAATATGAGAGCAAGACCCGGAGCTAGCTAGGCGAGCTTCCTCGACCATATGAGGGTGAACAAAATTTCTTTGTGAGTCGAAGTCTCATAAGGCGTGGTACACCCTCGTAGATATCCCAAGGCGAATATGAATAATAGAGAGTGTGCGATCAAGGTAAGAAAGCAAAGCGAGAAGATGAAGCAAGACATATATATGCCACGTACGTCATTCCTGATGGGCCTGAAAAATGCTCATACCCAAGAGAGATGACACAACATCATCGCAAGTCGCCAGCTGAGCATTGCAATGAGTTGTGCGAATAGCGCGACACGTCGGAAGTCTCGGGGGAAAAGGATTGCACGTGACGGTCTGTTGTGGGGCAGACGGTATCTCGACATACAGTGGGGTAAGGGAAGTTGCGTATATCGTGTGTTGAGGATCCTCTTATACGGTAGCTTAAGAAACATACCTTGCCTCAGTGGTCCAGAGGTCGGCGACAAACGAGGCATGAACGGTACAACGCACCGTGGATAGTTGGATGGTGCAGGCCGGGACACGGCAGGGGGGGACTGCATCCACACTGACGAGAAATTCGACATAGTACCGGTCGAGGGCGACATGGTATTGGCACCGCGAGGAGGTGCATCCGTCCTGGTGGCAATGAATACAACCACGACGTGCCTCAATGGTGGCACATTCTCATCACGTGTCTGGGCTCCACGAGGCGGGGTAAGACCATGCGGGAGGTTCACCTGAAGAACAATGAAAGTGCAAGCACCGGGCTATAGGGACCTGATGTGAGCACGACCCATGCATTGGCTGACATGACCATCTGCAAGCAATCGGTCATCGGGATAGTCTCACCGTCCAAGTGGTACTGGATGAAATCCTGGAGCTCGAGGTCCTCGAGGGAGTCCCCAAGGGTCCGGTCCAGCTCAGCCGAAGCGTCGTTGCTATACTCACGTGCACTGCAGCGCCGAGAGAATGGTGCTTCGGGCTGAGCCGGGCGACGAAAACGTTCAGCGAAAAAAACTGCCTTGAGTGGTACCGCAAGACTGAGTGGTGGTGACGGACTGCGAGGAGAACGGGGCGCCAAAGAAACGACTCCACATCCTTCAGTACTAACGAGTAACCTCGTAAGCCAGCTCCGCCGAAAAGAAGATCCGCCTCCATAACTCTATGAGGCAGTCCTCTAGTAGACTCATAAGAAACCGTTTGGTGAGAGAGACCTCGATCAGGAACTTTTCATCACAGACAAGGCCGATGTCCTGATCTCCATCCGATGTACGCGATTTTGTTTTTCATTTTTTTGCAACCCTTGGATGTATTTTGACGATACTTTGCGTTGAGGTTGAAAACGCAGGCCTCCTACCGTCCTCATGAAGCTGGCCTATCAATGATCCTAAATTGCGGGACATCGTCGGAACACAAAAATGCTAAAAATATTGGGTATTTTTACTATTTTACTATTTTTCGAGGACGATTAATTTCATTATTCAAAACAATATAAGTTTTGACTAAATGGTTGTTATAAGAGTATCTCAAAGTAACTGTTCAGTAGTCTCTCCTAAGATATACCCACCATTGTGATAATTAAAACGCCGTGTCTAAGTTGTGGGTAAAATAGTTGCCCAAGGAAGTAACCAATCCCTCTTTGTCCCTCTACAGTCGGAGGGAGGTATTGCATACGGAAGATGAGAAGTGAAAAAAAAAAAAAGAGGAAGAAGAGGTATCTCTCCTCCAGTTGTCTCTTTGATAATCATGTCAATAGATGCCAGCGAACGATGGTATCTTGAGCTGATGCACGCTGCAGCTGAAGGCCGAACCAAGGCTGGTGTGAAGATGGAGCTTTGACGCCCAAGTAAGTCTCTCCTCCCATGCTGCTGCAAACATCTCCCTCCTCTACTCCTGACGACCCTCCTACCTCCTCTAACACTACAACCTCCAGTATTATACCTCTCATATGCTGCACTGCAGCAACAAGCCACCAGAGTCAACTCTCTAGCTTTGTGTTGCGAAGAGTAAGGCCTGCCCCCATGTATGGCTGGCCCAGCTATATACTGTTGGGCCTAGTGGTGCTGCCTCCTTGTATGTGTTCAAGATCGTTCGGCCTAATCTCGATCCCACGTCTTGGTGCAAAGGAATGGCCTAAAAATCACTTGCCTAGGTCCCTACTGAATGTCTAAGCGGCCCGACTGATGCAGCAGGGCAATTCCAAAAAGGACAAGGGTTGGGCCACACAATACAGATAAATGTTTAATCCAGTCGATGTGCGCATAAAACTCTCTCAGTCGTCACACGACCAAAATATTGACTCCCTAATGTTCGATAGGTCCAAATAGGCGCCGGTGTTTGATGAGATTAAACTGAAAGTCTGAAACATTTACTTCCTATGATAGATAAAATCAGACACCGACGACAATCAGCAAACAAATAAATACTGCAAAAAAAAGGCAAAATGAAAAAATAGCACTCACGCCTAAACGAAATACATGTCGTGGCTTAAAAAATTAAAAATAGACTGTTGTCGTCAGGACACCCAAAACTAAGAGTTGTGCATTCCTGGGGCCCTAATAGCCAATGTTGGGCCCCCTGGGGGCCGTGTAGGAGGCCCATGCATGCCATAACCCTCCGTCTTTATGAAGCCGAGTTATGGGGTGAGTGGAGTCGTTGATCCAAAAGCGGTACCTGAATACGGATACAACGGGTAGGCTCTCTGTGATATCGCTAAAGCTTGATGCTTGTTCTCGTACTTGGTGAGGACTTCTAGGGCCATAGCGTCAAGTTCTCTACGGGTCAGCAAACATTCTGCTCTGCTGCTGTAGTAGGAAAATGTACCAAGTACTTTGTTAACTTTTTCCCATAATATCGGTGCGCGATGACGTGGAAAACCTCCTGAAAACCATCCATGGAAGGAGGGTCCTATGGCTTCCCAAAGGAAGTCGTTTTGCTTTGTTGAAAATGAAAGGAGCGAGCTTGGAGGTGTGGAAGACGAGATGAATGAAGCGTCGTGCTCAAACTTGAAGAGAGAAAGAGTAATGGCCATAGGGAACTTGGCCGACACACCGTGCTCAAACTTGAAGAGAGAAAGAGTAATGGTTAGGTAAAAGGAGGAGTTAGGCCAACTTGATATTTGGAAGCTGCTCTACATGGTCTTTTTTATTCAAATGGATAAGAGTGTGAAGTGTAACCTGTGAGGTTTTATTCGCTCTCTCCACGGGTGGAGAGTGGAACTCGGCTTGCAAGATGCTCCATCTGGCTTAAGAGGGTTATCCAAAAGTTGAATATAAACAGTGCGCCGAGGTCGCACACGATGTCCTTAGGGAAACCCTTAGCACGTATCCAAGCTGCGTGAAAAAACGTCACCAACTCTTGGGTTTCGGTGTGTCACCGACAAAGAAGAAACAGGGCAAAGAAGAAACAGGGCATGCCTGGTGAGGGGATCCATCACGGCAAGAATATCGTCGATGCATGCATAACTCGTGTTTCCGAAATGGTATGGTGATGTTCATACGGATCGAAGTACACCATCGAAGTGAAATTGGCAATACTCACAACTCTCTAAAGGGGCAGCGATTGTGTGGCTTGCAACGATGGCAAAGTTCGTACAGCTCGCAATAGCGAGTAATGTCCGAGATGAGATCATATCAATAGAACCGTTGGCCAAGTTGCCAAACCGCGTGGTTAGCACTAGAATGACCCACGGGAGGAGAGTCTTGGTAATAATTTACTAAGTACATACATAGACACCGACTGCTAGGTATACAAAGAAAAGTGGCTAGACGTCTTATACCTCAAAGAAACCCATCTCACGTCCTTGTCAGAGCATACAGCTCACAATAGCGAGTAATTTCCGAGATAAGATCAGACCAATAAAACCGTTGGCCAAGTTGCCAAACCGCATGGTTAGCATTAGAATGACCCACGGGAGGAGAATCTTGGTAATAATTTACTAAGTACATACATAGACACTGATCGCTAGGTATACAAAGAAAAGTGGCTAGACGTCTTATGCCTCAAAGAAACCCATCTCACGTCCTTGTTAGAGCATGCAAGGGCAGGCAAGCTCACGTGGCCTTATCAATCTTACCAGCCTGATGCAAAGTTGCCAGGCAAGGGATGTGTGGTCCTCTGGGTCTCTGGCTACCCCTGAGATCTTCGCTCACTGTCATTGGGTGGGAGGTCGATGAGGAGGAAGGAAGATGGCCAACTGCAGTGGGGAGGTAACCGGCAAACCTCACGGGTCTAACCGGCTATAGAATGACTATCAGTTAGTAATACAGCGAAAACAACGAACAAGGAGAAAATTGTTTCCACGATCATAAAACAGGACCCTACGTACCCTGAGCAATACATTCTACAATGAAAGATGCACAATTTATAGATTGAAGTCGCCCCTCCTCTCACATCCTCCCCGCACACTCACCTCCGAAGATTATGGTACAGGAACGAGGATATATAAATGAGTTTTTAAAAAATTGTTATGAATTCGAAAGTTGATTTAAGGATATTTTTTTTAGAACAGGTGACCATTGCAAAATTATTTAAAAAAATCTAATAAGCATTCTACAATCACAATATGATAAAAATAGAAAAGAAGACACTTCAAGACAGTTACGCTTAAATTGTACAAACAATCGGCAAAGCTCACACCGATACCACGTTTACAGATGAGTAAGGAAAATAATAAAGCAACGGCTTGACAAATGCACTTGGCTCCCTAAAAGAAAACAGGACAAAAAACTTATTAGTGGCCTTAGGAAACTTAATCCTAAATTCATAATCCATCCCTTCAATCACACCTCCTTGTGTTCAAGCGTTGAGAATCCATCATTGTAGACTTCCCTAATGCTATGAGGATTATCACCCTGCTGCTCGCCGGATCAATAAGCTAGGTTCGCATAAGCCCAACACTCCATCACAATGGTTTACCAACCCTGCTTAACCTGGTGCCAGAACATTGGAACTTTCTGACTCTTCACTTAACCACAAGAAATTAGTCAACCACCTGAGACTTCAAAGCGGGGAAAATCGAGGTGCGATGGCGCGGCAGGCTGCGCTAGCACTATGGGGTGAGTGCGCAGATGGGCAGCCCACATGCGGCAATGTGGCGCGAATGTGGCGCTCACAAGCAAGCTGTCGCGCGCGCGAGCGAGGTCGCTTCTGCGCACTACCGAGAGAGCGGCCATGCGAGCTTGGGAGCTGCTGCCACATGAGTGAGGGAGCTTCCGTGTGCGACAGACGGTGCTGCTGCAAGTGTGCCGCGAGGGGTTATAGCTTGGTGGTCTTCAAACGGTGGGCGGACTGAGGCGTAAGCATTTCATGCTGTAGGTGGTGAAGGGTGGAGATGGTGGTTTACTTCGTTCACTTCAGTGCTTAGCGTACGCGTGGGGACCAGAGGCGCTTGATCGTGCCATGTCACAGGCTAACGTGGCAGACGGTCTGGCTCAAGGAAGTTCCACATTCAAGCTCAATTGCCAGAGGTGCATTCCAGCACGTAGCATAATGCCTTGGGAGTGTTGGTTTTGTCGACGCCGATGGAGTAGGGTGGAGTTAGCCCTTGATTAACCAAAGTGCAGGGGTTATCATACGATTGGAGTAAGTTGGGGACGACCATCAGGGAGCTATCCGTCAGCATCATCACAGCGCCGTCCATCATCATCAGCGGGGAGGTCATCATTCATCAGAGATCATCGTCGGGAAGCTGCTTTTTATGAGAGTGTTGTTTGTCTTCTTTGTTGTCTTGAATTGCAGGTTGTCCTTACTTCCACCAGCATTGCCACAAGGTCGGCAACATCTTCATCATCATTGCCGCTTGTGCCGCGTTTTGTCAGCATCGTATCATCAGTATCTTCATCATCATGCTGCTGGTCAACGGTTCACCTTCATCCTTGTCATTATCAAGCCACAATGGTGTTGCTGTTCGGCGGTCTTCTTCGTCGCCATTCTCGTCAGCATCGAGCCAAGGTCATGTTGTTGTTTACCGGTCTGTCATTTTCTGGTGTGTGCTAACGAGCACAATGACACTGTTGGTCGTAATCATCTTCAAGAAGAAAAGCCTGAAAGGTAATCCAGAGCGTTGCGCGCACCTGTCATCAGAGGATCCTTTCAGGGCACTGTAAACTCGATCTTTCATCACGGCTTTTTTTGCCATTTTTATCTCCTTTTTTTTTCTCTTCTGCAGAGTGCTTTCTTTAGGGCGCAATTTGTCAACCTTCCTTTTTTTTTCTAGGGCGAAGTTCGCCATCATCATCATCATCATCTTCATCTTCATCAGTCTTCTCAACGTCATGGTGTTGATTTGTCATCCTTCTCCGGAGCAATGTTCGTCCCCATCATCATCATCAGGTCGCAGACCATCATCATCATCATCATCATCATCATCATCATTATCATTATCATCATCAGGGTGTAAACACTAATTTCCCTCCACTCTGTGGTCTTCATCAATCTTTTCCTTCATTTATCTTTGTCTCTCATTACGCGCCAATGTAGTTTTATGAATGATTTGTGGGTGGTTTCGGCAAGAGAGCTCTGCTCTACATTGGCTTTCACAAGGCGGGAGGTGAAGGCACCGTAGGGAGTGAGGGTAGATTCTGGGGATGCTCAAATCTGGGGCTGGGGGAGACGTCTGGTCAGCATCAGATCCCGGCGGTGGCAGACTAGAACAGGTGGTAGTCTGAGGCATACTTTAGGTCGAACTGATGTCTTGGTGGGAGTAGGGGGGGGGGAGTAGGTCTGTCTCGAGTTGGGACTGATAAGGAGAGTTGGTGATCACATTTCTCCTTATCGGCAGAGGCAGCGGAGAGACGGGGACAGGGAGGGTTCAGAGCGGAATTTTCTATCTTCTTAATCGATCTCCTCTTATGTGTCAAAGATTCATAGCTGGCGTGGTTGGGGGCTCATTTTTTTAGGGAGGGGGCCCTACTCTGCAGGGGCATCATGTGACGAACCACTTCCCGACCCCCGTGCTATCTTTCGTACCACTTGACCCAATTCCCTCTTCTGTATCATACCGACCCAACAAAACCCCCGTCGCTTTTCTTGATTTCAGGTGCCTTGTTCAGGCCCCCATTTTTTCGGAGGTTCTATTGATTCTTGGAATTCTGTTTTTTTTGTATTTCGGGATATGCACGGGAAATTGTGTGCGTCTTAGCGCGCACACTAGGAGTCGGGCTTGACAGTTAGGAATTCCGAAATAAGTGGAACCCGACATGTCTTTTTTTTTTTGCATGAATGTTCTCGGTCACGTCGAAGAAAACTCTAGGAATTTTGTGAGAATACGGATAGGCATAGGACTTTCTTTTCCCGCATCAACTTTCGCGTGCGGATATGGTGATTTCAATTTTTGAATTAGTTTAGGATGTAGGCAAGCTGTAACTGTTTTGGTGCCTTCTTCTTGTTATCGACACCACTCATGCGAGGTTCCTCCTCCTTATTTCCCGCGTGTTCTCTTCTCTCTCCTTTCCCCCTCCTCTTTTTCTCCCATCGCAACTGTTTTCGCTCTTCCTGCTCTTTGCGCACCTGTTTTTTTTCTTTCTTGATCATTTGAATCTTGGACCCGTCTCGCGCTGCTTCTCGCGCCTCTTTCATTCTCACTCTTCAACTTTGGCTTGCGAAGCCCGGTTGATCCTTCGATTACCCCCGCTCACCAATCAGACGCGTTGAGTAAGAGGATCTTCCTATTGCGCGACGAATCTGTTTGGCCGAACATTGGGTTTCGAAGGATCAACATGGCTTCCCTTGAGCACCCCTCGCTGAACCTTTTCCTCTTACACCTCGATTTTCCCTCTGTCTTCTTTCTCGCAACTATAAATTCCGCAAGCGCGCCCGCAAATCTCTCTTACGTTTTCCACTCGCTTGCCAGCTTCCGGGAAGCAGTGGCTAGGTGATGCGTTTGGTGCGAGTCGAAAAGTCCCGATGGGCTGACTGTAGACTAGCCGGTTGCACGCTTGATCGCCACGACGGACTGCGGGATCCGGGCGAGCCGAGTCGAGCTTGCGTCAGCGGGGTGACGATCACAGCGGCGGAAGTTAGCACGCGACGAGCGGGATCGTCGGTGCGGGTACGAGGATCGTTGATTGGAGTTGAGTGGATGATTGGCCCACGGCCATATTGGAATTTCACGACGAATGCGCCTTTATGGTTGCGGATCATTTTTTTGGTGTGAGTTCAAGGATGTGAAGCCGAACGTTCCCTTGTCGGACTCCAGTGTCTCCTGTCTCGACACTTCTCACCCATCTCATCTCTTTCTCTCTCTCATCTGAATGACGCTGTGTTATAAGTCTGTCTCTCCTGTGAACCGAAGTGAACCCGTGTGATTTCCTGCGAAGAAGAACTTCTTCCGGAACTCTTCCATTAGTTTCTTGGGTAATCCCCTGATGCAAGGGAACTCAATCATCTTCTCTTGAGAACGGTGGATGCATGTGTACAATCCCCCGCTTAATTTCTGATTTGTGCACCATTGTCATTTTCGCACCTTCCACAGTGGATGTATGCATAGAAAGGCTTGCATGTGACTTTTTTTGCGTTGATTAGACCCAGAGTTCGACTGGATCTTGTTTAAGAATGCAAGAGTGTTTAGATCTCTCGTTTTGAATTGCACTGCGCATGCCATCTGCCTTATACTGCACGACATCTGCAGCCAGTCTGTGAGGCAGCCTCGAAAGAAGCAAGGCGCCTTGGGTTTACGACGATCTGGCTCACGAAACCTGAGTCGTGGGTTGGTCCCTCGAAACTTTAACCCGATTCCTGCACGATTGTACGAGTTCTGTAACATGCTTCTCTCGTGTCGAAAGGAAGGAAAACATTAGTTAGTTCTTCGATTGTGCTTTTTTATAACTTCTTGTTTTTTTTTTGGCAAACTCATTTTAATTGATTGATATGTGGACTGACGGCCGCACCTCGGTTGGGCGCCAACCTCCCGTGTCTCCCGCGCCAACGCGCCCCTTCCCTTACGACGAGGAAAGGACACGTGTTTGCGAGTGGGACGTACGAGAAGCTGTCGTACGGATCGGCGGACAATATTACCTCCCTCCCGAAAATCGTTGTTCTCGATTCGTGGACGCGGGTTTTGTCATTATCGATACGCACTTCCCGTCTTACTCAGTGCTTTTGCCATTTAACGAGCTGATCGTCATTCCGTGGACGACAGTTGCGCCCCATTGGCCTCGAACCCTATGCACTAAGTGCCAGCGTTTCGATCGCTATGAATCAAAGGGCTTCCACTACCGAATACGAAGTGAAGACGAGCACAAGAAAAGAGCTACGCGGCTGAGACCCTTCACGTCGGACTCGAAACTGACCAACGAGCGACATCGGGACTTGATACGAAAACGGGACACGCAAAGTGTACCGAAGCCCTTTCGCTCTAAACGAAAAGCCGTAGCGCAGTGGGAAGTTCGACAATACTTTTTGGATTGAATTTGGATTTTTCTCTTCTCGCGCCGTGCCCGCGCGCGCATTCCGCGAGGCGCGAAAGCAACCGACTTACTTCATCGGACCAGCACGGGGGATTTCAGTTTTGTCTGTGACCCCACACCCAATTTTCCAAAAATCCTTGGCACACCCCATCTTGCTGTTCTCCCGAGCCCTCTTTCCGCACCCTTAGCACTCCGAACGGAAAACAGCACAGGGCGTGAGGTTGCGCGTCACATGCCCCCACAAGGTGGGAGGTGAACACCCTGTAGGGAGTGGGTGCAGATCTTGAGGGTTGCTTTTTTCTGGGGCTGGGGAAGATGAATGGGAGGGTATTATACCCTCCCTTTTCGGCGGTGACAGAAAAAGGCAAGGGGGGACAAAAGCATACTTTGGGTGGGAATTGGATGCTTTTGTGAGAACAGGGGAGGAAGGCAGGCCTGTTCAAAGTTGGGGCCGATGAGGACTGTTTGTTTATCAGGGAAGTTCTTCTTGGTGATGGCAACAGAGGGGCAGGGGGTTAGCAAGAGGAGGGGATAAAATTTCATATTTGGTTAGTCTTCATTTTTTTTTTATTTTTTTTTTTTCGTTATTATTATTATTATCAGGGTTGCCGGCGTTCGGGATGGGCCGAACGCCCGAACCCGAATGCCCGAACGTATGGGACCCCTTCGGAAGGCGTTCGGCCGTTCGGGTCGAACGCGGACCAAAAAAAATCAAACAAAAGTTTTCAAAAAATTCCGAAACAAAAATATGTTATGGAGAAAAATAAACTAAACAACATTTGCCTGGGCCACAGTTCCACTAGCAAAGGAGTAAGGTAAACCGTGTCCCACAAACACCTTTGGGACATCTGCGGGACATCGTCCGACCACAGATGCAAGAGAATCGGATGGCAGCAAAATTGCGAGGGATTTATATTCTAAAGTGGTGTTTTTTTTTTTTTTTTGTGCTTTTTCTTTCTAGTTCCCAAGATAGAGGCGGGAAAAGAAAATAGAAAGACTCATTTTAATTGGCAGCTCTTCAAAAGATTAAAAAAAATCAAGTACTCGAAGGGCATAATTTTGACCCCTTTTTTTTTCCGGGTCAATTGTTAACCCCATCCAGTACTCCGATTCTCTCAAAATATATGAAATGCACGCTTCAGCATGGCAACCGTCAGAGGAGGGAGTCCCATCAGGCACACGAAGGGACTCCCTCGAGGTGGTATGCGAGACTGCAATAGTCACGTACCACTCTGTCCTGATTAGGTATTGGCTGGGTGGGGAGTAGAGGGTGGAGACGGGAGGGTTAGTGGGACGGCTGCACTTTCAAAAGTCCGACTTCTTCCCATCTTGGGAAATGTACCGTCACCATTTTTCTTTTTTTTTAAGTCTTTAAAATTACTTTTCTTCCTTTTCTTACAGTGCCGCACAGCTCCAAATAGGCCATGACTCGTGTGCTAGTGGAACCGTGCCCCTGGGCACTACATCCAAATTCTTTACCAAATTTGAATTAAAAATCAAATACAGAAAATAAACACTATGATAGAAATAAGAAAAAATAAAAAGAGAATTAAAATGAGTGAGTGTGCCAGCACCTTTTCGACACTGCCATCTTTGCCGATTTTTAATTATTTTTTGGCATTGACAAATGCCCTGAAAATTTACAGATATGTAGTTTACATAATCAATAACTCGTTAAATGTTTTTAAAAAAATAATAAAATTTTTTAGGCCCCGAAATAAAGTGAGAACAAAAAGTTAAAAGCGAAAAAAAACAAAATAGTGAGTGGGCGAGCACGTTTTGACACCCCCATCTTTGACGATTTTTTATGTTTTTTTGGCTTAGCAGAATGGCTTCAAAATTTATAGGCGTGTAGGTTACATCATAGAGAACTCACAAAAAACAATTCAGAAAAAAAAACTTATTTTTAGGCCCCGAATTGTTTTTTGGCGGGAGCCGAACCTGGAGGTGTTCGGACCCCGAACGGCCGAACGTTCGGGAGCCAGCCCGGGGGCCCCCGAACTTTCGGTCAGGTAACCCTGATTATGATTATTATTAATTTTTTTTTTTTAAACAGAACCTTATGGTTCTGGCTCCTTTTGGTGACGGCAGGGGGGGTAAGCAACAGGAGGGGATAAAGTTCCATATTTGGTTAGTCTTCATTTTTTATTATTGTTTTTTATTATTATTTTATTATTTTCGTTATTATTATTATTATTATTATTATTATTATTATTATTATTTAAACAGAACCTTATGGTTCTGGATCCTTTTCCATTCTGGGGAGCTCAGCCCGGTTGCTATACCACCGGCAAGTCTGAAGGGAATACAACGGCAACTCACTCACGCTCCTCCCCCTTATGGTGGGAAGCTCCAACGGACGGCATTGATTGCTTCGCTCAGGAAGGATGTACCCTCCCTCACCCCTGCCTAAGTTATCCTGTACCCATTGTCATTTGTGTCTATTCAGCTGTCACAAATCTAAGTAATCTTGCGTTTTGTCCATTTGGGGTCTGACCATCCTCTGTTCCTCTCAGTCCCTTGACTGTCGAGTTTACATCGAACACTAGAACAGTTGTTAGGACCCCTTTTGGTGATCATCCCTGCTTGTACCCTAAGCCTTGTTGTGAAGGGTAAAAAAATACGCATTATACGTCCTTTACCGTCTATCCTGATACTGTAACCTACTCAGACCATATAATCTGGAGGCCAGGTGATGTGTTATTTTTCGGGTGGTGGAGAAAAAGGGATGATTGTGTTGATGTCAACACGAGGGGAGTTAGATCGGATACTTGGTTCTTGGGGGTTGTTATAGGTGTTGTAGTGTTTTGAGCGGAGGAGGGGCTGGGTCAAGGTGTCTGTGAAGTGTGAACTGGACTCGTATTATCTTCGACGATCTGGGAGCTCGGTCGAGAGGAGGGTGTACGAGAGTTTGATTTGTCCCATACAAGGGATAGCTGTTTAGGGGGGTGGTGTGATGATATGCTGTTTATCAACTTTATCTTCATCATCATGGATCACTCCAATTTTTTTTCTGATGCTGAACCCAGCAGGATTTCTGTGGCGTGAGAGTTGAACTCCATTGCCGAACTGGTCATGATGTTCAGGGTCTAGATTAGCTGGTGTTTTTTTCTTTTTTTTTTTTTTTTTTTGTTAGCTGGTGTTTTGGTCAAAGGCGGAGGAAGGTGATTCGCTGGCCAATCATGGACTGCTGCCAGGTCAGCAATGCTCGGAGCCAGGGCAGGTCGCGCTGCCCTGTATCCTAGCCGAGGTTGGGGAAGTACGGCCGAGGTTGGATCTGGGAGTTTGAGCAGGACAGCTAGTTCAGTTTTTTTAAATAGACGTTCGCGTCACTAGGAGTGTAGGGATTGGCAGATGCAAGGTTTGGTAATGGCTCATAGGCAGTCTTATTATCTCCTCAAGGCTCAAACCTCTAGTACACACGGCCCCAGCCTTGCAGTCAGCAACTTGTCGCCACAAGAAAACGAGGCTGGAACTTCAAACGCTGGGCCTGCCGTCGATAAATTGGATCGGCGATCGCGTTTTCGTTTCACGCTTCCAGAATCCGAGGCATCAGGCCCGCCACCCAGGTGCCCATTTACTGGTGCTTTAATCGAAGTCGTTCGACAGTTTCCGATTTTCCAAACGTACCTTCAAACATCATATTATTCTCATGTAGATTGATGTAATCATATAAAAGATGCTGGGCCCGGTTCCCAGCACGTGCTGCTCCCCACGAATAGATTGCAGCTGTATTTAAAAAAACAAAAAACAAAAAAAAAGTCGGTCCATCTGATTCGGCTACTTACCAGAAAACAGAGGGAACAAGAGGAACGCGCTTGTAGAATTTAAAGGTTTTGCAATGGGATTAAACAGCATGCTTATAAAGGGAGTAAGAAAGGAGAAGAAAACTCAGAAGAGGAGAGGGATACAAAGGACAGGTGTAGATTATGCATAATCGAGCCAGTATGTGTGGGATGTAACCTCTCATCGCTCGACAATCCTACATGTACAACCCTGATGCCAATGGGCGATATGCACAAGAAGGATAGGAAAGAAGTTTCAAGAAAGGGCAGGAAAGATTGCTTTCCACAGTCTTTCCTACAAGAGTAGAACACAAATAGCAGCTAGTGCATAAATTTTCAAATTAAAAAAAATATTTAAAGTTAAAAAAAAGGTTTCCACACAAAGACACTACCGGTAGCATAAGCAAAAATGGTTTAAAAGCTAGGCTACCAGCGTGGCCCGGAGCCACTTGCCTGGCCGGGCCAAACAAAAGAATATATAGATATACATATTGTCACATGATATCAGAGTGCCAAAGCGAAAAAACAGAAAGAAACCAAGGAAAACAAAAAAAAACTTAATTCGTTTTTAATCTTCTTCCTTACAACTCCCCCTGTTCCGAACCTCTTGCGTACAAGACCGCCCACGTGGATGTAGGTTGAGCGGCGGCTGCCCCCACCCCCGTGTGTCATATCGACCCACTTGCACATAGCCAAAAGGCAAAGAGGCAAAGAAGAGAGGAAGGGAACAGCCAAATAAAACAGACAGAACAGAGGGCAACAAAACAGAGGGCAACAAAACAGAGCTGCCCGGTAAACCGTAGGCAGAGAGGGAGAAGAGGACAACAAACGAGGGGCTGTGACAAACTGTTTCGTCGGAGTTTCACCGATATATATATCGTCACAAATAGAACTGCCCGGTAAACCGTAGGCAGAGAGAGAGAAGAGGACAACAAACGAGGGGCTGTGACAAACTGTTTCATCGGAGTTTCATATATATATATATCGTCACAAATAGAACTGCCCGGTAAACCGTAGGCAGAGATTGAAGGGTTGGTGGATATGGCGGGAGGGGTGGTAGGAGTGGAAGCGGTCGGCGGGGGGGTGTTGCGAGAGGCGGCTGTGGAGGTTGGAGTGGTTTGCACTGTGGGGGTTGGAGTGGTTTGCATGGTGGTGACGACCGTGATGGGGGGGGTGGTCCCTTCAAGCGTGGTGACGCGGTCGCATAAGGATGACATGTTGGCCTTTATGTCGTCGAGAGAGGTGGTGACGGAGGTTTGGAAGGTGTTGAGTGCGTGGAGGATGGCAGAGAGGTCGGGGGTGGCGGTGTTTGCTGGTGGTTGTTCGCCGGCGAGGTTGCGGGCGATGCTATCGACTGAGTCGGTGCGGATGTCAGACATGTTGATGGAGGATGCGGCCATGTCGGGGGAAGAGGGGGTGGAGGACGTGGCCTGAACGGGGGTGGAAGATGCAGCAGCAGCG
>BFEA01000011.1:6080311-6101021 GCA_003427395.1 Chara braunii
TGGCGAGCCTTGCACGTGAGAGGCACAGTGGAGGTGGAGTTCAAAGAAGAATGAGAAATTTAATGGTTTCAATCTGCCCTTGTTTTTTCTTTTTGTTTTTCTATTTGTTTTTCTTTTTATTTTTATTTTTGCATGTTATCACTGTGCCCGTTTTTTGCTTTTATTCTTTGTTCCGCAAAGTGCGCTCTTTCAGTTTGTAGTGATGTGACAATATATATATATATCCCCCCCCCCGGTCTCCCCTATCTCTCTCTTGCCCATTGCCTCTACGTCTGCGTGTGTATGTTGTTCGCTATACACTGTGCCAGGCTGGTTCGTCGAGCTATCACCAACTCATCAGGAGATTGAACCCCGACAGTGTGCCCAGGATGCATTCGACTGATCGATAAGGACTAGTAGCCACATCACCCAGAATTACTGATACTGCTGAGAGAAGTGGTCGACCTTACTCACACCAACCTTGCAATCCTAGCAGACGGTTGGTCCAAACCCCCAACAACAATGGTAGCAAGTTTGAAAACCTAGTCTGTCACAGCCATAAAACCCACTCTACTAATCCACTCAGCCACGGATACCCACTGGCAAGACTGCTTAGTACGGTCCCGGCCCTAGCTGCATCGATCCGCCTGAACGGAGAGCTTAGCAAGTATATGTTGTGTGTTCTCATGTTCAGCATACACAACTGCACAAAAACAGCATGACTGTACCGAACTGTTTCATTGGACTTTCACCAATTCGTGTGCGTGTGTGTGTTCCATTGTGGCTCTTTATCTCGTGCACTGTGCCCGTTTTCCCCAACCACTTTAAATCACTAGCAGAGAGCACGACGAAGGCAAGAGCGCAAAAAACACATCTAAAGCACAATGGTGCACAATTCATCTACAGTAAGTAATTCTTACAAAATCCCCTTCTCCAGGCTCTCGCCTTTAATACCTTGGCTTAAGCCCAATAAGACCAAAAAGAAATAACCAAAATTTGGATCCCAAAGTTAAGAATTTTAGTCCAACTCAATGCGCATTACCCGCCATTCTCTACCAAAATGTCGACAGTAAAGAGATTAATTATATTTCAGTAGCAACTTTCACTTACAATCTGCCATACCATTTGGCTCTCACACTCACCTTGTTATCTGACCCTCTGCGTCCTCACGGGCTTCATGTCACTCGATCAAAGGATACGTACGGCCTTGCTGACGACTTGAGAAGCATGGTACAAGCACCTTACAGCAGGCATGCTGGCGGAATTGCTGCAATTGCACACCTCGTCTTGCCAAGCACGCACTACCAACCTGCACCCCTTACAGAAAATCAATCAAATCATCATCATCATCCTTTATTTGATGATTATCATTATCCTCATCTCTGAGATCTTCGGCAGCAATGGCACCACGGTGAGAAACAACCATTTGTTGCACCCACAGCGAACGTATTAGACATCAAATGAGCAACGCCTTCACTATGTTTGGTGCTTGAGCCAACAAGCCAAGCCAACGCAGGGAGGAAATATGTCATCCATAACCATAGAAAACAACGAAACAAGGACGAAGATCCGAATTGCCAGTGGATTTGCCTGCTTTCCTCTCACAAAAACAAAAAAAGCAACCACTTCGGACACAGCACCGCACACCATACCACACCACTGCTCTGGGCCACAACTGGATCAAATTGATCATTTCTTTTCTTTCTAATAAATATGTTCACACGACCGGATCTGTTAATGGAAAGATACCCCAGTCAACAGACCAGGTGCACAACTTGACTCAGCCCAGGCTGATTTCTTCAATGTATGCCGACCGAAATCACCAAATAGGTCACCTACAGGGGCAGCGAACCACTTATAAAGCAGGACCCACAGGAGAAACAGAGCATTATATGTGGACCTACTCGGATAATCTTTGCCGTTTTTTTCCAATCGCCATCAAACATCACACATGGACCAGCAACCAGATCTTACTGGCAAAGAAACTTCACCATGCAGCCGGGCATCCCGAATGGGCACGAAGGGGGGTCGTTATGCATTACACAGAGGTCGCTTCAACATTCACTCAGGGATGCAGTCCACGAAGAGACACAAATTACCTGTAGCTTTTTCCAGCGAGTGAAAGTGAAAGTCATAGGCCCAACCCAGCCAGTGCGCAGTCCTTTCTATGCAGATAGAAGTGACAAGAAGAGGTAACCACTAAGCAGCTCAAAACACAAAAAAACAAACACTACTGGCCTAACGATTACAAGACCACCCACTACCATCATCTGCACTCCACTCCTACCATACTCTAAAGAGTCTATACCATAAAAGCAAGCTGGAACGCACTTTGTCCCGGCTCCTGCCGAACACCATCTCATCCCTTGCTTCACTTTCCTCTCCCTCACCCGTCTTCCTTCGTCAATCCTGGGTACTATAGTGTTCCTCCACTTGCAACCCACCTTACGCTCCCGCTGCCACTATTCTCCTCCTTTCCCCCTATTCTCTCTCTCTCTCTCTCTATCTATCTTTCTTTCTCTCTCTCTCTCTCTCTCTCTCTCTCTCTCTCTCTCTCTCTCTCTCTCTCTCTCTCTCTCTCTCTCTCTGTGTGCACCTACCAAGCAATCACAGTCTCCCTTTCCTACTTCTCACCCTCTCTCCCGCCAAGCGATCTTTGTCACCAGTGTGTCAAGACAATAAAATATTTCTCGATTGTAGCAAAGGCTGCCATCAAAGACATTTAGACAATTCAACTACAGAATCACACTAATGCAGATTCTGTCACGGCTGCACAATGTGCAGCATTACGGGCAGCAGCAAAATCACCTAGGAACAGTGATCGTTGTACCTCAGGTCCATTCTCACTGGACCCGAAGGTTCATGCTATACTTACAATGGAGGACAACATATCCCCCAACATCTTTGCCTTCGTTCTTAACCATCCATGTGATCAATCATCAAGAATCCCTTGCTTTCCATCCTTATCCCTGCTGACAACCCCAAAGGGAAAGTACACCCAAGTTCGAGCTCTCTCTTCTGTAATAGAAAAGAATCATCATATTTTAAAAATAGAATGACAGCGCAAAGAATTTTCAGCAAAAAAAGAGAGAGGGGCAGAATTACGGACAGAGGGAAATCAAGAATTAGGCATGGCATTGGCACAGCTACCTCCTTCATGATGGCTGTGTTGTGTATCTCATCTCCACAGCTCTCCATTCCGGCCACCGCTGTTTCCTCTCATGTCTCTCTGTCGGCTTCATGACAGCAGCTTCTCTCATTTACCTGCCTCTCCAGTGTACGTAAGAGTTCTAATTTTGAGCTTTGGCTTACACCAATGATACACCACTAGAGCACAGCAAAAGAGTGGGGACTGAGCAAAGAGCAAATGAATCGACGGCCACAGATTCAGAGCAAGTGCACATTTGTTAAAGGGAACCTGTATGCCAGAAGAAACCAAGACGAAACGAGGATGACGAGCACGAGGAGTACACTACCTTTAGCAGAACAGATGCTTGCTGACATTAACTGCAGACAAATGCAAATCTTAAGCTTGTTCATGTTAAAGCAGCAGAGAACAGTGCAGAGCTAAGTGGGGGAAAAAGAAAAAAAAAATGGCAGAAGTTATCAGCTGCCAGTCGTCACGTCAGCAGACAGGCAAGCTCTCCTGGGACAGCTTCTCAGTGATCTCGGCCAGGGGATGCGGCAATGCCAGTGCTGACCTGGCTCGCAAGCCAGTCGAGGCCCTCTGTGAGACCTTCACCCGTTGCTGCACACGTTGTTTGCACAAACCATGCACCCTGTGGCAAGGTCTTCAGACACAGCTTCTCAGTTATCTCAGCCGGGCTCATAGCGCCTTCTAGATCCTGCTTGTTGGCCAGCACCAGCAAGATGACGTTTTTCAGGGACTCCTCTTTCATGATGCTCAGCAGCTCCGTGCGTGCTTCGTTCATCCTCCCTCTGGAACAGAAAGACAGAGAGAAAGGCCAGAAACTCTATCAATAGAGAGAGTGCCCAAATGAGGAAGGTTGTTCCTCACAAAATGGCCTAAGGTAAAAGCCAGCCAAGAACCCAATTCAACAGAAAGCAGCAATGATATCTCAAGACATATATGCACATTGCACTGGTCGGGTGCCCCTAGCACTGCTGCAGCACCAAAAACCAGCTCACAGTTTTCATACTTTACGCTCAATAAACTGTGAATCAAATCTGTGACCTTTCATCAACACGACAGATCGCTTAACAAATATAATGAGTGATCTCGGATGAAAGTGGGACGTTCTGTACAACACCCTACTGCCCTGCCTGGCCATTTGCCTACCAGGCTGTTTAAATCACGCCCTCAGCCTGTTTCCCAGTCTGGTAAAGCCCTACCTCAGAAAAAGATGAGACCGAATGAGAGAATGAGAGAAAGAGAGAAGAGAGAAGAGAGAAGAGAGAAGAGAGAAGAGAGAAGAGAGAAGAGAGAAGAGAGGAGAGAAGAGAGAAAAGAAGAGAGAAGAGAGAAGCAATAAGAGAGAAGAGAGAAGATAATGAGAGAATGAGAGAATGAGAGAATGGGGGAACGAGAGAACGAGAGAACAAGAGAACGAGAGAAGAGAGAAGAGAGAAGAGAGAAGAGAGAAGAGAGGAGAGAGGAGAGAGGAGAGAAGAGAGGAGAGAAGAGAGAAAAGAAGAGAGAAGAGAGAAGAGCGAAGCGAGAAGAGAGAAGATAATGAGAGAATGAGAGAATGAGAGAATGGGGGAACGAGAGAACAAGAGAACGAGAGAACGAGAGAACGAGAGAACGCGAGAGAATGAGAGAGAGCATGAGAGAAAATGAGGGACAATGAGAAAGAATGAGACGTGAGACGATGACAACTCTCAGTATGGACTCTGGAGTATATAGTTCTGAGTGTTGTCTTTTGTTATCCAAAGTCCATCATCGTCTTTATCATTCCCAGATATTGTGATCACCTTTGATCACACTGGAATGCACACGTTATGAGGTTTGCTTGGAAGGTGAAGCAACTGCGTATTCACGTGTTCTATATCTTGACCTAAGAAGAAAAAGTGGGAAAGCTGCATCTTAATGCACTCTCTCAAACCTATACATTGGTTTGTATGAACAGTCGACTCCTACACGTCATCCAACGCCTCAGTACAGTTTCCAGAAGCTTTAAGACTCAGTAGGACCAGGCACACACATGCCCCGACAAAATCCTAGCGACACAGATGAAGAAATCTCAGCCATTCAAGGAGGCAACCTGAGGCAGCCCAGCCCAAGTCGATACTACAAAAGCTGGCTCTGCCCCAGTCTGGGCTTTCATTCTGCCTGGGCGAGTTGATGCCGATGCCTGTGCACTGGAGCAGTCTTTCTTGCACCAGGCTGGAGTAGAGAGGTAGGTTATGGCAGCCATAGCTTCTTGCAAAGTAAGAGAGGCCTCGGCACCATAGCTGTTAGTGTATAGGAGAGTGAGATAGAGAGAGGCAGGACAGAAGGCTGGTGGGAGAGAGTGATCCTTACCTGGCGTCTTCATGCTGACACTCTTAATTGCTGTTGTCTTCACTGCTGCTCAAGGTATGCTGCAGTGTCATCACCAGGCCTGATTCATTGTGCTAAGGCGTGGCGAGAGAGAAAAAATGTGGCAAGGTGTGGTGCGACAGAAGCAGTGGTGCGCATTAAATGGAAAGTGACTTGTTGGTGAGAGAGACAGAAGGTGAGAGGAGAGGTAGTACCCGGTGCTGGAGAGGGAGAAGAGAGACTTCGTAATCGTTTGCGTGATCATTCTCTCCTCTATTTTAAATGAAATTGTCTATCTTCTCGTCTTCATATTCTAGTCTATCCAGTTCTCATGCATTTGGACGCCATGAAATTGAAAGTGCACGGGGTGAGCCGAGTCTCCTTAACTTTCGCTCACAGGAAGCGAAGGACAAGATCATCAATCCAGAGCTCGAAATCAGCAGGTCACATACTAGGCCAATTTCATCCCTGTGAGAGTCAGCAATAAGACTGACATGCTCCCAGTTCCGTATTGCAGCAATACGATGAGTGGCATCCAATGAAAAGTATTTGTGACGTGTGCGAAACAACTATCGCCTTGTGAGGTGTGCCAAAGGATTATTGCCTTGTGAGATGTGCCAAAGGAATAGGATCTTCCAACGGAGACCTCATGGCTTGGCAAATTAACAATCTGATAATTATGCCACAGATCACTAATTCTGTTCCGTGTAGCGTGCGGATAGATCCAACGCTGAACGGATTAGTCATTGTCACAGTACCTGGCTAGAAGGTAATGCCTGCATGTGGCAACTGCATCAACAAGGGGTTAATCTGCAGAAAAAAAGGCTGTTCAGACAGTCGTCTCATTGCCTGCAGGATGGCCTCAAGTAGCACTATGACTACCTGCACCCTTGCACAGGTGAGGTGCTGTCACAGCAGGTATGGCTCCACTTTCTGAACACTGCATCATGATTGCAGTGGCAAAGACTGTTATGCCAGAGTCACTGGTTTCATTACGTGAAGGGTCGCTGATGGATCCAAATCCTTACGTAGAAGTCCTTATTCCGTCAATCCCAAAAAAAAGAGAATCACCACCTGTAGATCATGGTCTTGTTATTAGCTCATTCTGACGAAAACCGAATGCCATTCATCCTCAGTTCGAGCCAGAATATGTCAGAGATCGTGAACAATTGGGTGCCAAATGCCTCTTTGGAAGGTTTTCAAGGTCCACAGGGACTGAGCCAGAATGTGGTTCTGGCTGCAGTCAAGGCTAAGGGGACTGGGCCTCGGAATGGAGGTCAGTCAAAGGGTCGAGGAATGGCGTACAAGGTCCAAGGTCCCTAGTGGTCAACAGGTCCTCAAATTTTCAGATATGAAAGAAATGAAGTGCATTCCAGATCTGCAAAATATTGTTTTTTCTCAGGTGATTTTGTCTGAATGTGGGAAGTGCATTCCAGATCTGCAAAATATTGTTTTTTCTCAGGTGATTTTGTCTGAATGTGGGATTTTCAAAGTGAAGGGTCCTCTGAAACCAGGGCTTTCATTTTTTTTTTTTTATAAATAAAACAGGGCCTTACGGTCCTGGATCCTTCCATTCTGGGGGGCATCAGTCCGGTTCCTATTCCGCCGGCAAGCCAGAAAATTATTACAATAAGAATCAGCACGCTTCCTTCCGTCTGGCCGAAGGACCCCTGAGCAGCAAGTTTTTAAATTTCTTAAGAATTTTTCACCTGTTTTTATTTTCTTTAATTGCCATCTATTCATCAAACATCAATCTGAAACGGCCAAAATGACTTGAATTGGCTGAACCTTCTGAAACTGGTTTTAGCTTCCCCCACCGAAGCATTAATCATCGATCTGAAACCGTTGATCTGAAACCGTTGAGATGACTTGAAATGGCTGAAACTTCTGAAAGCAGTTTCAACTGCGCCCATCTCTGATGCTTGGATGGGGGGCAGTTCAAACCGATTTCGGAAGGTTCGGCCACTTCAGGTCATTTCAACAGGCTCAAGTGGGGAGACTTGAAACCGTTAATGATCTGAAATGGCTGAAGCTTCTGAAACCGCTTTCAGGCCTGCAACACCCGTTTGAAACTGTGGTCATGACCTGAAGTGTCTGAAGCTTTTGAAACCTGTTTGATGTCTCTCCATCCAAGCATGCAAGATCGATCTGAAACTGCTGCACCGGCTTGAAACCAGAGGGAATATAAGGGGACCTGAAAATATATGCATACATTAACCACCTTTCTCCAAGGTTGGGTCCAGTACGGCCTTGAGGATGATGTGTGGAAGAACAGGTTCTTTAGAGGCGCATGAATCAAGTGCGGTCAGCATGGTGTCCAAACAAGAAAGTCCTTCAGAAGGAACCACCACAGGTTGCACAACAGCAGCAGAGTGCGCAGGGAAACACGTGCAACCAGTAGAAGTTGTGACGGCTTCTGCAAAGGCTGAGGAGTTAGTCAATCCCTCGACTTCTCAGGAAAAGATGGCATTGGTCACTGGCCCTACAGTCACCCTGCAGATGTATCCAGGCCACCTGTTGCTCTGCACACAGGGTGTATCTAAGTCCCTAGAGGAGCTAGAGAGGGAGTGGGCTCAAAGAGACCTACTAGCATCTTGGGTGACTATGTCGAAAGGTCTTATTGGAGAGTTGATCGTTGTAGAATCAATTGTAGGTAGCCGGACACTTGCAGATATAGGCTCTACGCGCAACTACATCAGTCGCGCTTGTTTAAGAGACTGTGCTTATGCCAGTCCTCAGCGCACAAGATTCGCCAAGGAGGCTTCACACCAACTACCCACCCCGCCCTACATGGACTCTGCTCCTCCTTCAGCTTGACAGCTTCACCCTGGACAATAAGCTCGTCTTCAAGGAGTCAGAGGGGCATACACGCAGGTGCCAAGGGCCCCAGCATTATCTCATTTTTTAGGCCCTGGACAATTTCCCAGGCCACAGTACCGGGTCTGGCCTTTTCAGGCCCATGTTAACATTTTTTTGGCACAAGCAGAGTCCTGGCGGGTTATGGGTTAGGTCGGTAACCAGAATTTGGACTGTTGCAGGACTAGGCCTCGTTTCAAGCCCAACAGCTGCTTTTTAGCCTGCCACTTGTTGATTGGGGCTGAGCCGATTTTCTAGTTCAGCCCCTTTGGTCTGGAAGCATTGAGGCACATCGTGAGCCTAGGCCCAGCGCTATTTATAGCTGGGCTGCCAATAGGTTATTACACAGTGCTTTGGGGGACACACTCCGGCATGCTGCTTGGAGCAGCATTAGAGTTCGAGTTCCAATGCTAGGAGTAGCGCTGAGGATTAGAAGCAGGCAAGATAAGAGGACAGTGAACGCTGGGTAGCGGGGACTTACCTGATGGCGCCATCGCTGCATCTTCATCGTTGTGCATATGCGGCCCTCTGCACCTTCATACATTGGACGGCCCCAAGGAGACACTCTTACGCCAGTCAGTATCTGGCTTTGCTGAGATTGAGCGAGTGGAGAGACTCTTCTTCTTTCTTCATCTTCTCGTTCTGCCCTCCTTATCCACCTTCTACATNGAGAGAGAGAGAGAGGAGGGGGAAGGAGAGGGTGGGAAAGAGGAAAGACAGAAGGAGAGAAAACGGATAGAAAGGAAGGGAGAAGAGAAGGAAACTTGCAGGGTTGACGGCGAAAAAGAGGGCGAGAGTTCGATTCGCGCGAGAAAACAGCGAGGAACAGAGAAGTACGTGAGGGAGAAAAGCAAGGTTCCGTCACATAGAGGCACGTAATCGGCCAAGATGGATACGCAAGAGCAAGAGAGTGCTTGAGAAAGAGGCTTTGGGAAAGGTACGCGTAAGAGGACAACGAGCGGCGATGAAAGGGACGGTCACCACGAATAGCGACGAAAGCATCCATTCAGACTTCAAAGAAAATACACCACACAAATGTCCGATGTAAAACTTGTGAAACCTGAAATAGGAGATTGAAAACGATCAAAAGTGCCGAATGAAACCCACAAACCCGCCACCGATTGTCCCCTCTCGTCTGGAAAACATAAATGGTCACAACAGGACACGGGATGCGCGATATCCAGATCCCTTGAGCAGCAAGGTACGCAAATAAAAACAACCTCACGCTCGCACTCACACAAAAAAAGAGAGAGAGAGAGAAAGTGAGATAGACAGACAGATAGAGATAGACAGACAAACAGACAGACAGATAGAGCGAGAGACAGAGAGGGAGAACCGGACGAGCTGAAGACGGAGGAGGAAGGGGTGGAGGAAGTGAATCGAATGGCACAAGCAACAATGCTTCCAGAAGAATGACAAATGTTAATAGGAAAAGACAACCTACTACGGAGGTTGGGGGAGGAGAAGTTTATCGGACAGCAGTGAAGGTCAAACGAAAATCGAGCGTGACACAGGATGCAACGGGAGCAAAGAGAGGGACACACAACGAGGGGTCAGTAAAACGGAGGGCGGAATTGAATCCTTGAGGAAGAACAAAGCAAAAGAAGCAGACCAGCGATTCATGGAAAAGGAAACAAAACTGAAAAGAAAAACGAAAAATTGCCAGGAAGGAGCCGCGTCCTTACACATCCAAGTCCTGGCAGGCACAGACGAAGGCAGGGCTGCAAAATAATGATGAGAGAGAGAGAGAGAGAGAGAGAGAGAGAGAGAGAGAGAGAGAGAGAGAGAGAGAGAGAGACAGAGAGATGAAACTTCATTACTCTCTTTGGGCTGCACCCAGACTTGGACATGACTTCCAACTGAGACTATTAGGGGAGACTATTGGCAGAGAGATCACAATTGATTGCCAGATACATTGAGTTCCACGGTCTTCTTCTTCCTTCCCCTTGGTCTCTCTCCTCCCACCATCCTTCATCAGTGTGACTCCCTCGCCATGTGTGTGCGGCCAGGCAACATTCTCGTACGTAGCCTGCCCAGAGTCGGCTGCATGATTGACGAGGTTTGTGTCATGTCTTGCATCCGTTGAGTCAGATCTGTACATTTTCAGTGTTCCGCTGCATCACATTATTGTTTGTCACTTTGTGTGATACCCTGGTTCTGGAGCATGCCTATCTGATGATTTTAGGCATGCGACAAATTGGATTGATTAGTCAATTAATTATTTGAAGACTAGAGCAGCCCAGGGCAACTCCCTCGCCAGGCCAGGGAAAAAAAAGAAAAACGAAAAGAAAACGGAACTCAGTTTATTTTCCTTCAATTTGGTATAGAATTTCAGTGTTACGATACAGAGAAGAGCGTCACTCTCGCAAGTACTTCGTAGCGTATTAGTCTCTGATAAGAGAAACATTTCATTGGCTGCTTGTAGGGTGTGAGCGAAGCACGAGGCCGCGTGTGGAGCAGCATGAAAATGGTTTGTGTGGAGACATGCAGCGGGTCCAGCGGCTCCCGTGGGTGAAAAACCACAATACCCATCCTTATCTCTTCACTGTTCATCGGAGCGTCCTTCTGTGACATTTGCGGTGCGTGTCTGGTCACTGATGAGTCCAATGGGACGAAACACGCATAATAGTCCGCAGGTGACTGGTTCACACATGGGGGAGTTAGTCGAGTGGGAAATGACAAGTTGGAGCCGACGTTTCGGCGTAGGTTCTCAAGTGTGTCTCTCGCAAGTTCGGCCGCAGGTTACTGGTTCACGCATGGGGGAGTTAGTGGAGAGGGAAACGACAAGTTGGAGCGGACGTTGCGGCGTAGGTTCTCGAGTGCGTCACTCTCGCAAGTACTTCGTAGTGTATTAGTCTCCGATAAGAAACAAACATTTCATTGGCTGCTTGTAGGGTGTGAGCGAAGCAGGAGGCGGCATGTCGAGCAGCATCAGGGAAGAGATAATTCTTTGTGTGGAGACACGCAGCGGGTCCTGCGGCTCCCGTGGGTGAAAAAACACAGTACCCGTCCTTATCTCTTCACTGCTCATCGGAGCGTCCTTCTATGACATTTGTGGTGCGTGTCTGGCCACTGATGAGTCCAACGGGACGAAACACGCGTAATAGTCCGCGTATTACTGGTTCACACATGGGGGAGCTAGTCGGATGGGAAACGACAAGTCAGAGCAAGTATCTCGGCTGTTTGTTTGTGCTTCTCACTCCCCGTGAGACACGGAGCATTCAGTGTCTGCCAGCCGTTTTCAGTATGCGAGTGCAAACAAGAAACGACGGCCTCTTTACGTTCCCCAGCTGCTGGCAGCAGGTCCAGCATAAGGGGCGGTACCTGTGTCAAGCAAGAAATGTCCCGTGTTGGTTCCGGCCCCCTACAGGCTCGGAAAAATATGGCGCGCAGGGCATTTTCAGGGTCGGCATCAATAGCTGAGCCAAGTACTAGTGGTTTAATTGCTGCTGCAAGCGCCAACATCAATGCTCTATGAACTTGCAACTATGCTAGCCGGTCCTTTTTCAACCACGCTGGCTTGTGGCGGCACGTTAAGGGGGGAAGGCTTTCCCCCACAGAGGTTACTCTTGTGGATTCTTGGACACGGCAGCTGTTTGGCTATGGGATCCCTTGTACCTGAATTGCTATTTCTTAAACCACCAGTACATGCCATACATTGGCCGCAAGGCCAAACCGAGACGCCGGCCGCTGTCGTATTTTATCCATGGTGTGCCGGCTCCAACTTTTTTGGAGTAGGTGACAAACAATTCTTCACAAGGCTGGGGCCATGTACTACCGGTTTAACGACTGGGCACATATCACGGGCTTGGTTCCGACCTCTGGGCCAGGTAGTAGAGAATCTCATAGCCAGACAGCTATGCAAAGTGGCACTGCACCATAGCCATTCCTATATTTAACTTCTTGTGTCCTTTACTTGAATCGAACATTTTGATTGGACGCTTGCCAGTGACTCACATACTATTTCACCAAGCTTTATCACCCCCATCCTCCTTTTCCCCGCCAAGACTCACCCACTTACCCTTCCACATAGGTAGGTAGGTGGGTCTTGGAGGCAAGGGGAGGATGGAGGAGATAAACCGTGGCAAAATACTCCGTGCTTCATGCAAAGGGACCCTTAGCATGCATAACACCCTCGGGTGTCAAATGGAGTTGATCAGAGACTTACCGACGGAGAGTGCTTGCTATTAGAGTAAGTAATGACAAAGTGCAGCAACGTGTCCCAGGATGAGACTTTCTGGGAGAAGCTTTTTCCACTTCTCTGGCTTAATACTAGAGTTCAAGAAAGTGGCTTCAACGTGCACATCGTTCAGACATATCATGGAGTTATCCGGACTACTAATCAAATCACACTGAGCTCCCTCCTGTCTTCCTTCATTAGTCAATTACTCCTTTGGCCAGTTAACCTTGCCGTTCCTGTTCACAATTTTCACCGTTTTCTTAACCTAAATCGGAAGGGCTTACCGGGTCCCTGCCAGTAGGACATCATGATTTCGGTTCGGAAAACGTCGAATTGCGGCCAGGAACGTCGAAGGGATAATTGAAGTAGCTTCTTTCTATCCAGTCATTACTTCACTCTTTTGTCCTCAACACACGCATTGAATTGGCTTTGTATTGAGGTCTTGGAACACGCCATGAGTTCCACACTCAGGGTTGAAATGCCGCTCTGCCTGGCGTCCAGATAGATAGCCACCGCATACCTGAAAGGTGCAATGGGTTTTGCGGGAAGAACTCGAGTTTCCATTGGTTTGAAAACTCGGACGGAACTTACCAATGGAATTGAAAATGTTAGGAAGGGAGTTTTTTTTTTTTTTTTTTTTTTTTTTTTAAAGGCTAATTCTTTAAGATTTGACAGGTAATTGAATTGGTTAGGAAGGGAGTTAACAGAACACAACATTGCATCAGCTGCAAAAAAAAAAGAAAAAAAGACATTGAATCTCAGGGCAGACGGCCAGGCTCCAGTACCGGCCAATAACTTTCCCTTGAAATTTATTACTGGAAAAGATACACTCGTTTTTTCATCATCGCCAAAATAGTGGAGCGCGGCCCATACTCAGACTCAGACTACCGTAGTCTATTCCCCGTCATTTACCCCATACTAACGCTACCGGGAGTACATTTCCCTTCTCGTTTTGCCAATCTGAAATCTGATGGGTGGTGGTAGCCTCGCACATTGCACATTGCCTCACATCAAAACCACACATCTAGATGTGTATAAGAGACAGCTCTGTCTCTGTGTGTGTGTGTGTGTGTGTGTGTGTGTGTGTGTGTGTGTGTGTGTGTGTGTGTGTGTGTGTGTGATACAAGCACGCAGACGCTCACTCGCTCGTTCACTCGCAATCATCAACCACGCCAACGAAACATCACAATCACTTTCTGCCCCCTTACCATTCCCTCCTCCCTCCTCCCTCCATCTACCATTCCGTTGCGCTCCATTCAAACAGCATCGGTGAGCGGCAAACGGGTACGCACACCGAGCTCCTCCCCTCCCCAAGGTCTCCTCTACCGCACCTGCATCACCCGCCGACTGATCTGGCCGTCAATCCGTCAGATCTTACGGTTCGGATTCCCTTTCAAATGCCTGACGATTGCTTGATCAGCTGAATTGCCGCTTGATTGGATGATTGATTGATTGACGCATTTCAATCAACCCAACCTGCCGATCCTCTGTCGAAATCGTCAGTTCTATCCCCGAGGACACGCTGGACTGATCTGCCCTCCCCCTTCCAATTCGTCACTCCCGAGTACTGGGCCTCTTGCCAGGCTGCCACGTGGACAGCAAATTTAGATTTCGCCCACCGTTGCAGCGGCCTCTCCCTTCTGCACTTTTGCCACGCTACTCAGTCGGACTCTCTGCTTGTGGCCATCGAGTCAGTGGTTCCGCAGAGTTCTCAGGATACTTACCGCCCTTGTGGGTCTGGTAGGCTCCCACAGACCTCTCAGGCACTCTACACGGGGGCAAGGTCCCACTTGCACTGATTAAGAGATTCTGGCCGTTGATCTTTGCAATCTACGGTCAATATCGCTTAATCCGTGTAAGTGGGACCTAGCCCCGGATGACTGTTTTGCGTTTTGGATTCCATTAGGGCCAGCTCAACCAGTGCTATGGGCCTCGCTCCCCTACTTTCCAAATGTGCAAAATGAGACTGAACCTTCAGCTAGAACATGGAAATATACACCGCCATAGTTTGTGTCTTTTGTGCATGTTGAGAGTAGTGGAGCGCGGCCCTACGTCCGTCTGAAGGTAGGAAGGAAGGATGGAGCACCTCACATCGTGTACGCACATGTCCGTATGACTTCGACGCCCATGTTCGGAAGAGCACGACACGATTACTATTATTGTAGCACTAGGGGCCTCGCCACACCACTCTCGAAATGTGAAAAAGACAAACATCTGGCGGATGCACCTGGTCATCTTCTAACAGGAAGTTCATTCTCATTTTGCACATTTCGAGAGCGGTGTGGCAATGCCCTAGGTAGGCCTACAACGAGGGGCAATATACGAATACGAACGGCAGTCGAGCCGATCCCTTTTTGTCCTTCCTGTATGCACTGCCCCTGTCCGTAGCGCGACAACAATGAACGGATGCACCTGGTCATCTTCTACCAGGAAGTTCATTCTCATTTCGCACATTTCGAGAGCGGTGTGGCAATGCCCTAGGTAGGCCTACAACGAGGGGCAATATACGAATACGAACAGCAGTCGAGCCGATCCCTTTTTGTCCTTCCTGTATGCACTGCCCCTGTCTGTAGCGCGACAACAATGAACCCCGTGAGGCTAGAGGGCGGGGCAAGGAGAGAATTGGCAAGTTAGCAAGTCTCAAGTCAAATTCCACACTTGCCATGGAGCCTCGCGCCACTACAAACCACATGCAAAAGAGACCAAAAAAAATATGGCGGTGTTTTTTTCCCGTGTTCGAGCGCAAGAGGCCCATACATGACCGCGAACGAAATGCCACGTAATCCCAGCAGCGATGCATCTGGACGTTTTCGGGCCTACGTTCGAGCTATCCCATTGATGCGCGTGAACAGCCAGATGCGCGTCGACAGAGGCAACTCGGTACGGTATTCGGGTGCGGGAAACGAAACAGGACGAGTGGTAGTCACGGCCTCTTCCCAGGAAAGACAAGAACGACGGGGTGAAGTAGCTCAACCATTGAGGTGGCGAGGCAACTCTCAACATGCACTACTCTCTGCATGCACAAAAGACAAAAATCATGGCCGCGCATCTTTCCATATTCTATCGGAAGATTCACTCTCATTTTGCACATTTCGAGAGTAGGGCAACGAGGCCCATAATTACTTTTCGCCCCTTGCTGGCCGGGCCGGACAGAGGACGTGTGACGCCAGTTTTTCGATTGCATCCGGGGATACTACCGCTGGTGTGAAACTCACCGAATGTGGCGGTAATTGAGATCTAATACATTCAAGATTCCTCATGTTAGAACGCCCTTAGTGGACAGAGGAGCCTACGACCGGTCGCCAACGGAAATGAGTGCCGGGCAACAGGACAAAAATTGTTGTCAAAACCTTGTAGAAAAAAATGAAATGGCGCGAGTCGTCGGCGGGCCGAGCGAGGTGGCACCACGCTACCGTAACTGGCCTCAGCTGAAGCGGTACAGATCTGAGTTCGAATGCCGAGGATGCAGACGAGTAGAACGCTAGAATTCGTTTCCCTTTTTTCGAAGCCTAAAACGGCTTTTTATTTTATTTCAACACGGCCCCAGTGCCCGAGGCAAAATATACATGGGGCCACCGTTCGCCTTTCGCAATTCGAGGCCGCGAGTCCTCTTGCAACGCTAATTCTGCTGCGCTATTCTGCGCCCGTACCGCGATACCGGGTCGGAAGAATCACGCGGGTTTTGACTCAGCGCTTCAAGCGGACTCGAGGTCCCGGGGGGGTACGGTGGTTGGCGTTGGATGCTCTAAACCCGTGTCTCCAGGTATGGTTCTCGGAATTTCGGACTTTTCTTTCGGAACTTGTGCTTTTCGCCTTTTCAGCATTAGATAGGAATTTAGGAATTTTTGCAATTAGGATTCTCTTTTGTCGCGCGGCGCTTTTTGCTTACGCGCTTCTTCATGCGGCTGCAACGAAACTCTGATTAGTCGGCGCATTTAATTGTGTGTGTAACTGTAATTTTGGGCGGGCGCCATTGTAACTGTATCTTTCTCCTTGTGCTTCGTCTTTCCCGCCCTTCTTCTCTTTCTTTTTGCTGCGTCTTGGTAGCCGTTGTCTGCATGATCTGACCGATGCGTGGAGAGCGGTTACGTCCCCCACGCCGCGATCTGGCCATGCAGAACGTAGGTGTTCCCTCTCCTGATCTTCCTTCTAAGTCCTTGTAATTTCGTGTCCTTCGCACATGCATGCTCGCTATAAATTCCGGCTGCGCGATTAGTTAGCTCTCTTGACCAGTTGTTGGAAGCTCAGGGTAGCGCGATCAGTGAGGGTCGGCTCACAAGCGAAGTAAGAGGTGAGTTGAAGTGGGAGTCGGGCGACCCGACGAGCTGGTGCCAAAGGCGCGGGGTTGACGCGAGCCGCATCGGAGAGAGAGAGAGAGAGAAAGAGGGAGCTGAGGTTGATGGACGCGGATTTGCTGTTTCTTTTGTCTTTTCTCCCTCTCTGTTGGTGTATATAAATTTTGATTTCGGATCAAGGCGATTTGCCATTTTTTTGTTTTCGGAATCTTGGCTTGGTTTTCTTTCGCCCACACTCGTTTTTGCGATTCCAATCTCTGATGTTGTAAGTTATGCTGCATGAATGGATGCCATGTCCGTTTACTTTCCCTACGCCTGATCTTTGCCTTTGCTTATCATATGGATGCACTCATGAGTATGGTAGGAATTTTGCGTAGTCATCAATACTGCTTCCGTTCTCGTTTATCCCTTGATTGAGCTGTTGTGATTGTTGCATCTTGCATGCTTGGAAATTACGAAGTGATTAGATGACCGGGTAGCTGTTTGCCCAGAAACCGCGAACGCCTCGCAGGGACGCGTGTAAGTGCGATCTGACCTGCGCGTTTACACGTATCCAGGCGCGTCGATTCACAATCATCCCCGCATAAAAAGACTAACGATTGCGGGGATATTGCTTAATTGGATGTAGCCATCCTGCGTCGGCAACGAAGCAATCATCCCGTGTGAACACGTGTAAGTGCGATTGATCGCAATCGACGTGGGCAAAAGAAAACCAAGCCAAGNTGCCAATCTGAAATCTGATGGGTGGTGGTAGCCTCGCACATTGCACATTGCCTCACATCAAAACCACGTGTTCACCCATCAAATGCCAAGCGGCCTGCGCGGCCGCCATACTTGTTATTGCGTGCCGGCCTTCGGTGGTCCCCACCAAGCCATCTGTTCTTTTCAGCATTTCGTGGGAGGAAATACGACGAAAAGGCAAGGAAAAAAAAACAACAACATTTCGAGCAGACTTCAAGTGTACAACCAAGCTGCATCAAAACTGTTCGGCACTTTCCGAGACTACCCCCCCCCTCTCCCCCCTCCAAAGAAAACAAACCAAACTCATCAGAAGATGTTGTGTGACTATGCGACGTCCCAAGACACGCAACCGGATAGCAGAGGCGGTGACTTTGTCTTTTTAGAAAAGTAAGTATGCTTGCAATGTTAGCACATGTCGTCACCGTCTTCCCTCACTCACAACGAACCCTCACTTTGGCGTTACCGGACCGGGAAGAAAGATCGCTATCGCTTTAAATTTCTACATTCACCATCATGATGCATTATGTTCGGGGAAAGACAGCAGCCAGGTTTTTTTTTTTTTTTTTTGTCAAAAGCAATCCATTTATTATCAAGGTCAAATCGAGGCCGGGGAAACCTCACAATTCAACCCGAAGTTTGCCCTTCCACCAGACCTGACAAATTTGCGTTAAAAAAAAACAAGGGTCCTACCAGGTAGTATGAGTACGCCCGATCCGAAACGAGGTGTGAAGCACGTACGCAAACAATCGACACTTGTGGTTTAAACCACCAGTTAGTCCACACGAGCCTAAGTTAATTGACGAAGCTACCTTCCTACTACCGTCTTCCCCCCAGCGCACCTGACCGGAAAGATAGCTCGTGTACATTCATTCTACCGTCTCACCCCGAGCACACCCTGACCGGAAAGATAGCTTGTGTACATTCATTTTCAGGGTGCGTTATTTTCGGGGAAAGACGACAGGCTAGCGAGCCTGAGACTGCGCCTTTGCAAAGTGGCATGCCACGTTCACTACCGTTCCCAGACCCGACTCGAAAAGCTCTTACCGCGCGTACCGGTAAGAGCCCTTTTGTTTTTTTTTTCCTCCCTTTTTTTCAAAGCTACGCTATATTCTTCTCTCAATTTCATCTCTCACCACCTACCTTAGCTACCTTTACTCCTCTGCTTGGGGTGAACTGGCGGTTTAGAGTGATACCAGCTTTGAGACCGAATTCCAGAGCAAATGCAGTTGCAATTCGAATCGATTCCATCAATGTGTGTGTGTGTGTGTGTGTGTGTGTGTGTGTGTGTGTGTGTGTGTGTGTGTGTGTGTGTGTGTGCGTAACTATTCAGAAACACTACCTTCTTTCCCCGAATACAACGTGCGGTCATTGTAGATGTATTTGGGGTATATTTCAGTCTAAATGCAGCTATTACGACCGTATGGAGGTAGTAGCAGGACATTCGTACTCTAAGAAATTTGCCGTTGCAAAGTGGAAGAGAGCAGATACGAGGATCACTCGCAAGAGGACCTTTTTGACTCACCTTTGGACGGAATTGCAGTCCGTTGCAGGGGGCCGCGCCGTAATTTCGGTCAGCTACATCCAGAAAAGTCCTCGCGCGAGTATGCTCTCAGATTTCCAAGATGCTTTGCGCAAACGGTCAGCACCCTGTGACTGCCTCTCCCTACCTGAAGGGTAAGGCGGCCCGGGAAACGGTCTTTTTCTTAGTTATCCAATCACGATGCATGACCTGCGATTAGTATCCCCTTCGATATTGCCATGAATCGTAAGCCCCCAAAGCCGCAGATGCCTGCCTGCTTTGGCAGACTGCCATCTTCCCCCGAACATAACGCACCCTGAAAATGAACGTATACGAGGTACGTTTCCGACCTGATACAGTAAAAATGAGGGTGCGCTGTGTTCGGGGGAAGACGGTAGCAAAGCGGTTCTGAAGTCAAATAATCAAACAGGAATTCGACGTGCCAACCTCAATTTTTTTAACTATTCTTTTCCCCAAAAAAAAGGACGCTCCTTAACAGTCGTTTTGCAGTTGCGGAAAGTGCGTGCCTCAGGGCATATACTCACACTAGCACTTTCCAGAATGCATCATGCCGTAATTTCGCCCACACCCGTATGCATCGGGCCGCAATTCCATCCAGAAAAAGTAAAAAAGTCCTAGTATGAGTATCCCCTCAGCTCCGCTTTCCACCCCGAAGGGAGGAATTCTCTTTTCAGTTTCAGAATAGATAAAGCTGATATATTTTTTCGGGCAGTCCATGATCTAACAGCCTCAGATCAGGAGCAGCCTCATTCTTCCTCTGCATCTGGGCTGTCACACAACTTCAAACCAAAACCAAACTCCGCAAGTGGGGCATGGCCAAGCAAAGAACTACGTCTTATAGTGAGTGTCCGAAACTCAACGTGTGCACCTAATAATATTATTATTCTCTCTACAGATCTATAGAGGGATAATAGGCCACGTCTTGGCAGAGCCGCTCAGGCCGCTCAGGCCGCTCAGGCAGCAGACTACCGATACACCGACGGATCACTTAAATGCTTCCCCTTCCCCCCTTCCCCCCCTTCCCCCCCTTCCCCTCGCCTCCCCTCCCCCCCCCTCTCCCCCTTGTTTTCGAACTCTTCCCTCCTCGTATTTTTGGTTACGCTGAGGGTCTGCCTGCTAACTTCATTCACACATGTCGCGAAGTGCATTTACGCGTTGTCGCATAAATTGCGAACACAGAATTCACATGCTTCCAGAAATTCACGAGTCCTCTCCCCTGGTGTTAGTGGTGTCTGCTCTTATCAGCAGCACTAACACTGGTGGGGGTGTTTAATTAAAAAAAAAAAGAAAAAAAAAAGAGAAGTGCATTTACACGTAATTGCGAACACAAAATTCACATGCTTCCAGAAATTCATGAATGCGGTTCAGGCCAGGAAGTTTACTACGTCCTAGCAGTGGAGCACACGAGACCAAGCAAACAGAAACGAACATGTCATATCAGTAAAAGTCCGCAGTCCGAGAATACTGCTCCGACGGACTTCAACAGACGAACTGGATGGAAGAGGAGACGGGAGCGTGGGAGGACGGAAGGAAGATGGAGAAAGATCGGGTGCAGACGCGCTAGAGAGAGAGAGAGAGAGAGAGAGAGAGAGAGAGAGAGAGAGAGAGAGAGAGAGAGAGAGAGAGAGAGAGAGAGA
>BFEA01000011.1:6107576-6126350 GCA_003427395.1 Chara braunii
CGACGAAGGCACACCCTTAGGGATTTTGCGTCTCTACGATGACATAATGACACGCTGCGGGAGCTCAGATTCGTCGTGGGACCCAGAGTACTTCACCCCTTGGATAGAAGAGTGCCTCCGACAGAGGTTCCCCTGCCTAACAGAGAATCGACTGTGTCCTAGGGAGTTTCACCGTGCCACAACCAGCGATCCCCAGTGCTCTGATTTCCCCACTTCGGACCATACCCACTACTTTATTTCCCTCAACTTTGTTGTTATCTCCACTAACTTCCCTCCCTTCCGTCTTCTTCTCCCGTATCATCAACTCAGGGTCGTCCCGTGGAACGCCATAGCCCACTATTGGCCTCGCGCGCCCCGTGGAAATTGTCGACGACGCGGCAACCAGAGAGCCTCGGGACCACGAGGGCCCAACCTGAACGCGCGACAACCGGCGCCACGTGGCGATAAACGACGCCCCGACTCATCAGGATCACACCCACCCCAAATGAACATTTCGATGAATCGCCATCACCAAAACAGACGGATCGAGCGACCTTAAATGACCTGTGCATGCCATCTGCCTTATGACCGGAAGCGGTCCGTCCTCTCTGCCAAATTGCACTCGTGCCCCCGAAAAACTCTGCCACAGGAGATCTTAGTTCTGACTTGGGACTCCACCCCACTTTTCCAAAAATCATTGGCACACCCCTTTTCGCACTTCCAGGCCCACACCCCACTCCGATCAGGAAGTCGCGCTGGGCGTGAGGTTGGTATCGGAGCCCGACACGTGGCCGGGTTATAGGACTAACAACACGATAATTGAGCGATTTGGCTAACCGAGGGCGACCTCGACCCCAGAACGCGCATAGACGCGACCCCGTCATTACCCGAAGTAGATCGGCTAATCGACGGGCAGCCAACATGAACGTCAATCCACAGAATCCGAATCCGCAGCAGAATCAACAACAAAATCCTAATCAACCCGCCCCACGGCCATGGGCTCTCATGATGCCACCTAATCTCTATTTGTTTGACCCTGCCCATCATCTCGCAGGAGCATGGTTGGCCACGCTCCGGGCACAACAGTATGACGATAACGAAGCTCAGGTAAATATTCCCTCCCGATTAGGAGGAGATGCTCATCATTGGTTAAGTACCTATGTATGGGTGAATCTCCCGACTTTCGAGCGAGACTTTCTGAATCGATTCGACTATGTCCATCCAGAGCGAGCACTCTTCATGATTAAAGACCGGGTGCAAAAACCTCTCGAATCTATCGCGGAATATCGAAACCCATTTTACTGAATGTTTGTGAAAACCGAACGGGGCGAGCAAGTCGGGAGAGATTTGTTTATCGACGGACTTTGCAGCCGAACGATAAGGGCGAAGTTGCGAAAACAGTTGTTCCCCATCAATCATACTCTGCAACAGATTATGACCGCTGCAGAGGAGATGGAACGAAAGTTCACGACGAGTTTCCTAGAAGGAGAAGATTATCCTAAGGAAGGAGACTCGTCCGGACTTGCGAGGGCAAAAGCTGAGCTGGCCGCGTTGCAAAACAAGTTCGAGAACATGGGATTTGTGTCTGGCCCAGTCACCTATCTGGAACAAATAGCCCCTAAACGACCGGCCCCAAGTGTGATCACGAGTGTCCCTGTTCCTGTGATGCCAACACCTGTAAATTGCTGTAATGACGGCACCCCCACCACCGATTGAAAACCCTGTGAGGTCAAATGAGTCCACTGCTATTTTTGAACTGACCAAAACACTAATTAGCCTAATTCAAGAAAGTAAAAAGGAATAACAAAAACATAACACTCGATTAAAGGCTATGATGAGAAATATGCGGCCTATCGCAGTACGCGCCGCCCCAATCAACAAGCGCTAGCCCCGGCACCTACTCTCGGAGGGGCCGCAAGCAATCTTAACGTTTGTTATGCGTGCCATCAACCGGGGCATCTAGCTCGTGATTGTCCCAACCGGCCCCCGCAACAACGGGTCGGGGTCGCCCCAATGGCAGCAACCCCCATTGCTAACGGGCCGAAACGGGTAGGAGCCTTGATGGAAGAAATGGAGGGCGGAGGTAGTGCGTTAGCTACTTCGGAAGAAGTTGTTGAGCTTATCCCATTAGACCAGTATGTATCGCTTGAACAAAAAGAAGTGGCGGAATGGCGACCTTCTCCCGGAGAGATGGAGTCGGGAGGACCCACCTTCGTCACTGGCGAAATTGATGTGCTGAACATCATCCGAGCCTTAGACCATCGGATTCCACTTCCGGTCGATCATTTGCTCTCGATCTCTGAACAAGCCAATGAGCGAATGCTACAGCACTGCAAGGCGAATCAAAAGCGATCCACCCTCGCCCGAACAACAAACGCGAAAGCTAAAAACCCCACGCCAGACAAAAATACAGCTGGCACTTCGGATCCGATACGGGTGGGATTAATCCAGAAAGACGATCATTTCCTACGAACTAAACCTATCCCTTGGAAATCGGCGGAATGCGACATTGAGATATGGGGAATTCCGTACAATGCGATAATCGATTCGGGAGCTGCCGTGTTGGCTATTTCGTTACGGGTAGTTGAGAGGGCGGGTAGGAGAAACGATCTAATTATGCTTACGGAAAAGGAGCAGTTCGTTTTGGCAGACGAAGAACAGATCAAAACAGTGGGACGAATGACCAATGTCGCTTTCCGATTAGGAAAGGTGCATGCGTTAGGAAATGTCGTGGTATTAGACGTAAACACCTACGATGTCCTTTTCGGCCTTCCCACTCTTGTAGCATTACGAGCAAATCTGGACTTCGAGCGACAGTCGATTATCCTCCGAAATACGGGAGGAAAACCCTATGTTGTACCTATGAGGCTGACTCTTCGTACTACCATCAACACAGTCCCGCGAGTTTCTCCGATGATAGCGGGAACTCTTCGTATGATCACCTGAGAAAACTCCGCAGACAATGAGCCATCATCGAAGGATGCGGACAGCAGTGACGAAAATGATCCGGAAATTCTGAAACTAGCACGACAGTGCATTTATTACCCGCAGCCCAAAACGATCGCAAGAACGATGCATCTAACTAGTCGGAATATACAAAGGACCCAGGCAATGATTTTGGGTGAACCCGTCGTATAGATCTCGAGGATGGTTGATTCTTTGGAACCCCCTCGGACCCTGTACGAAGGAACGACCCCTCTTCTCGCACGATACAATGACAAGAGATCTTTTGCGACATTATGAGCCTACCACGATCCCTGCTGTCATCCACAAAAAGAAGTACGGTTGCTACGACTGGGGGCGGAGGCCAGTTCTTTGGAACCCCCTTAACGTCTCGAGGTAGGATTAGACGAGCTCGGAATTAAGATCGCGACTAAACCCGTACCGTGGCAAGACATCTGCGATGGAATCACCCCGGAAGGACACGTGGCCATCCGGGAGGAAGACGCCCAGATGATGGCCACGTTGTTCTCGTGGCGAACGGACCATTCGTTTATCTCTGCACCACCACCCGAGGCGACGAAACAAGCGTGCACGAAGCAGATCAACGTACAGATCTGGGATCAGTCTTATGAATTGCACGTTCCGCAATACGTACCTGATTAGATTCATCGTTTGATTGCGGACATTCTGACGGAATATCAGGGAGCGATTAGCGTTACGGACACTGACATCGAATTGTCGTTGGTCATACAACACGAAATTCAAACGGGGAATCATTCCCCAATTCACTGCAAGCCCTATCGGTACTCCCTTGTAGAACGGAAAAAGGCTCTCGAACGGATTCGGGAATTCGAAGCAAGCGGTTGGATCGAACCTGCCACCGGACCATGGTCATTCCCAGTAGTATTAGTACCAAAGAAGAATGGATCGATCCGCATATGCATCGATTATCGCAAACTGAATGACATCACGATTAAAAATGTGTATCCCCTCCCCCAGATTGATGATTTGCTGGATGCGGCTGGATGTGCTAATTATTTCAGTAAGTTTGATATTCGGCATGGCTTCCATCACATCCTGGTTAAGGAAGAAGATCGGCCAGAGACGACCTTCGTGTTGTTCGAAGGCACGTGGCAGTGGGTTCGATGTCCAATGGGAATTTGCAACGCGCCTGCCACGTTTCAGCGGGCCATGAACGTGACGTTCCAGAACTTCGTCAACAAGACACGATTAACGCAGAGGATGATTAACTTTTGCGTCATCGTGTACATGAACGACATCTTGGTTTATTCGGAGACCTATCACGGCCATGCGCAACACATTGAGTGGACATTAGGCGCTCTAAGAGACGCTGGATTCAAGATTGCACTCGAGAAGAGCGAATTTTTCCTCTCGGAAATTTCGTTCTTGGGGTACGTAGTGACACGTGGAGGGCTGTGACCAGACTCAAGGAAAGTTGCGGTCGTAAAAGAAGCCCGAGTTCCCACGCCGCTGATGCAGGTTCGAGCCTTCTTAGGCCTGGCATCGTACTACCGCCGTTTTATTAAAGGTTTTGCGGCGATTGCTCCACCTCTCACGAACCTGCTTCGGAAGGACCAGCCTCTGCAGTTGGACTCTTAGTGCGAGCAAGCCTTTGATGCACTCAAGGAGGCCCTGGCAACCGCACCGATTTTGATCCGGTCGGACCCTACCAAGCAATTTATTCTTATAACGGAATGGCAACCCGAAGCGATCTCCGCGATCCTAGCGCAAAAGGGGAACGATGGTCGCGAACACGTCATCGAGTACGCGTCACGAATAGTGCCAGACGAACGGAGGAATGACTCGACACCCCAAGGCGAATGCTATGCAGTAGTCTGGGGAATCCATCACTTCCATCCGTACCTTTACGGATAGAAGTTTCGCCTCGTGACGGATCATGAGCCCCTGCTGGATTTGAAGAGGCACGAGCATGATTGGACATTGGGCGGTGCGCCTACAGGAATACGACTTCGACATCATCCATCGAAAGACAGAGAGACACGGCAACGCAGATGGACTGACACGTCTGCATCGACCCGCTAAAGTACCTAAGGGCGAGGAAATCACTCCGTGGAAGGAGTCAGAACCGGCGAACGGGCCTAAGTACGGACAAGTGGCAGTTCTCCGACGTTGCAAGAAGCAGACCGGTGGCAATGGGTGACGGAGGTAATCCCGTAACCCCTCTTTCTCCCCTCTCCTCCTCATCTCTTCTTTCCTTGCCTGATAAATTTTGTTATTTTTGCGAAGCGATCTCTCGCGTATATTCGGTCTCCATGCGTCATAACGGAGAAGGCTATATTGATTGGGTAGATTGTTGACAGTGTGTCGCACGAGCCCATGGCTCGTGCATCCAATACAGAAATGAAAGTAAGCCGTGGCTGTGCCCCTTGTGTCGGGTTGACAAGATCCCGACCGAGGCTCGTTTTTTGGACGGGCCGTCAGAAGAGTTGGAAAGGACCCAAAAGTTTAAAAGGGCCGAGGTATGGACGAATATCGTTTTGATTGTCACTCAATTAGGTAACCCCCTCCAGGACTTCACCAAGGAAGATCGGAGGAGGGCCAATGAAAGGGCGTGGGATTACTGTTGGAATGAGGGACGATTGGAGAAATGGAAAACAGATGATAGTGGGATCTGGATGGTAGTTCCGCACCCGTTCATGAGGTATGACTGGGTAAAGACAGCGCACGAAGAAACGGCTGCCCATTTTGCCGTACGGATTACGGAATCGGCAATCGATAAAAATGAGTGGTATTGGTCCAATATTCGTGACGATGTGAAATTCATCGTCGCGAACTGCCGAGTCTGTGCTGCTGACAAGGCGTCGATCCAACCGCCAAGATCGATAGTACCAACGATAGTTGAACGGCCTTTCCAAAGGGTAAGCATGGATATTACCGATATCGTGGTACCTCCTGGTCCTAATAATTGTGAGTATTCAGTCATGTTGGTATTTGTCGATCATTTTTCGAAATGGATCGAGGCCTACCCGTGTCGTATGTGACAAGCCGCCGAAATCACGTGGTATGTTAACCGTTTTCTAGGGATGCACCAGGACACAGAAAAGATCCTGACCGATAACGGGGCGGAATTCAGAGGGGAAGTGTTGAGGAACCTGGTCATCCACGGTGTCGCTGTGCTGAATATCGTGCCCCACATGTCGCAATCCAACGGGCTGGTAGAAAACGCCAATAGGGTGATAAAGACAGCGCTACGACGAAACATCACGGCTCGGGATCCGAGGCCCTGGCCCGATATCGTCGATCACATCCTGGCGGTCCACCGAGGGACGCCCCACGAATCAACGGGCTTAAGCCCCTTCCAATTAAGGACCAATAGCGTCACTTGCGTTTCGATACCGAGCCTCCCAGATGAATCAACGCTGAACCGACGGCCCACAAGGGCCACGGTTCGGGACAAGGCTAGGCGGCATTTAGAGCTAATGGAACGGTCCCTCCCCAGACCAGCCCGAAAGTGCCAGAAAATGACCGAGTTGGCCCACGGCCGACAGGTCCGGAGCTACGAGGCCCGGAACGGGAATGCCGGTCCACGGCCCCAGTACAAATTAGGGGACATCGTGTAGGTGAGAAAATATGCTCGTCAGGGTAAGCTAGCGCCACGATTCTTCGGGCGATTCCGCGTGATCGAGCTTGGACCGAACGGAGTGAGCACTGTACGGCTCGCGTCTGAGGTTTCCGGAAGCCGATCGGCGAGACCGATCGTTCGCCACGTGTCTTACCTGCGTCCCCTCCCTTCCTCCCCGTCGCCTGCACCTTCATCCTCTTCCTTCGCCACAGAAGAAGACAACGATTCTCCATCACCTTCTTCCTCCCCTGCATCTTCTGCCTTTTCCCAGCCTCCGTCCCCGCCACCATCGCCATGAGCTTTCTCACGGAACGAGCCCTCGACGACCATCTCTTAATGCCACGAGGTTACATCTTGGCGATTCGACAGGTGTGCCATCCATGACTCAACCTGGATCTTCTACGACTGGCACAATTCTTCTGCACCTCGGGAGTGTATGCAGCGGCTGAGTTCCGATTCGCGGGCAGTCCCCAGGCGGTGGTACTGCCACAAGCGGTGGCCGTCCATCGACGATCAGCTCCGGGGATTAGCCACGTGTCCACGGTCGTCGGCTTTAGCGGCGACATCAGCACGGTCAATGCTCTCTGGCATACAGCCATCCGGACGTCACTGAGGAAGTGGGCGCAACAACTGGCGACGGAGTGGAACCGCTCTCTTACGCACCAGGGGATAATCTTTTCCCCACGGACGGTGTGAGCTCGGAGGGATCCGAGCATTCCAGCAAGAGCCAGCGGTGGTGCTGCCAGAACTCATCCCCTTCCAGCCTCCTCGATGAACCACCCCCAACTCTCCACTTTTGCCCTCCCATCTCTTTTTCCCACCTTCTGGCAATCTAGTCTCCACCCTCGTCTCTCTTTTTGCTTGGAGCCGCTCGCAGTCTCCCTTCTCGATCCTGGACAGTGGAGACTTTGGTGCGAACACTTCGTCGAGCTTTCAGTGTGCCTGGTCGGGGTACGAATCACGTGGACAAGGGACGAAGACCATTGCGAGTGGAGCGAGTACTTGGAGTGTCTGATTATCCAGGCCTGGAGAATGGACATGGAGGGTGTTCTTCTCGGATTCCTGTTCGGATCGATGCGGCCTGGTCATCGCCAACCAATCGCCCTAGAGCTTACGGTCCCACTCGCGCAGCTAGCCGACGATCTCCCCCTGGAGATTGTCTCACAAAGTGACGAGAGCCCGGTCCCGCACGTCCTCACGCGGACCTTGACGCCGTATCTTCAGTGGTCAGTGTGCCTGGAGGAGCCAGGAAGCGACCGCAATCCGCCATCACAACGGGATTATTTGAGCTCGTGGGAGATCATCGATCCCGCCTACTTCCGGGATCGAATGGCCACCGAAGATGAGGCGATAGCGGTTGAAGAAGAAGAAGAGGAGGAGGACGACGAGGAAGAAACTCCCGAAGAGGGGAGTTATAGCGAACACAGCGAAGGGGAGCAAAGTGAGGAAGAGGAAGAAGATGAACAAGACGACGAAGAGGAGGAGCTAGAGTTGGAGGAGTCGGCGTGGGAGATCTCGGCGGAGGAAGGAAAGCAAGCAGGCGCACAGACAGAAGACCCCGAGGCGGCACGCAAGAGAGAAGAGATCGCGGCCGAAAAACGACAGCTGGAGTTCGCCAGCGGAGCCAATCAGCAGGTTGCCGACAATCCGGCCCGAGACCCAGAGCCGCCCAAGCCTGAGGATGGGGACCCAACTGCTAAGACTTCGACCGCACCAACAAGGCGGCGACGAAGCCGATCCCCCTCCCCCTCCACCCTCGACTGTCCACCAGTTCGAGTCCTTACTGATGCGGGGCATCGGGCTTCGTCCCCGGTCGTTATCCCGCCGTCCCCTTGACCATCTCACCCTCCGTCAGGCTACTACCAGCATTGTCTTCCCCCGCAATACCTTCCCCTTCGACACCTTCCGCTTCTTCTATGCCACCCATCTTATTGTCACAATCCATCCCCACCCCTCAACCCGATGCGCCCTTCCCGACTTCTACCTCCATATCCTTCTCCTGAGCGCCGCGTGGCGAGGCCACAATATGATCGAAGTTTACTCCATGATTACGGGGACTATCCCCGCATGTGAAAACTACGACCAATTCCGCGCGGCACTCTTCCACACCTTCACCACCCTGTATCCAGACTATCTCGCTTCCCTCCCCCATAGTGGTAATCGCTTCCCCCGTTTCCACTGGATCGTTCGAAATCAAGAACTTCTGGAAACGGTGGCGAGGTTGGACAGTTTTTTGCCCCCTCTCCCGATTAACCCTCCCCCTCGCAATGCCCCCATGTACCGTCTTCCCTTCCCTCTCCCCACTGGACACTGGTGATCGGTTGATTGGTGCGCGTGCCACTGCAATGACACGTGTGATCCCCTCCTTGGATTGTCAATGGTCCTTCCTGAGGAATTAGTAGTTATAGCTGTGTTGGCCACACCGGATGACGTCCACACTCATTCATACGGCAAGTGGCACGAAAGGAAAAGCTTCACGTATCGATCGATTAGAGAGATCGACACGTGTCAACAAGCAAGCAGGAGCTTGCTAATATTGGAACCCCCTGGGCGTCACATATGTGACGGACCGATTTCTGCATCGCGCGATTTCCTGCACGATAGCAATGAGGGGTCTTAAGCTGGGAATGATGGGCCAAATACAGGAGATCGGGATTGGAAGGAAATTGCATCAGTGTCCTCGCTTCTTCGCCTTTTTGTGTCGCTTCTTTTCGGATGGTTGGGTTCAGGGTCGGGTGAGTCCCGGGACAATCGATTGATTGATTGGCTGTGTCTGCAGCGTGCCGCCGTGCGCGCGATTAATAACTGTTGACGTCGCTTCTTTTGTTTCGATTTTGGATTTTTGGGCGCGGACCTCGCGCGGGAATTTTGTTTCGTTCTTTTTAAATTTCCCTTTTGAATCCTTTCTTGTCGAGCCCCGATGGTTCTTGGAATTTCGGACTTTTCTTTCGCAACTTGTGCTTTTCGCCTTTTCTGTATTAGATAGGAATTTAGGAATTTTTGCAATTAGGATTTTTTTTTGCTGCGCACGTTTTTTGCTTACGCACTTCTTCATGCGGCTGCAACGGAACTATGATTAGTCGGCGCCTTTAATCGTGTGTGTAATTGTAATTTTGGGTGAGAGCCATTGTAACTGTGTCTTTCTCCTTGTGCTTCGTCTTTCCCGCCCTTCTTCTCTTTCTTTTTGCTGTGTCTTGGTAGCCGCGGTCTGCATGATTGGACTGATGAGTGGAGAGCGGCTACGTCCCCCACGCCACGATCTGGCCATGCAGAACGTAGGCGTTTCCTCTTCTGATTTTCCTTCTAAGTCCTTGTAAGTCTGTGTCCTTCGCGCATGCATGCACGATATAAATTCCGGTTGTAAGATTAGTTAGCTCTCTTAACTAGCTCTTGGAAGCTCGGGGTAGCGCGATCAGTGAGGGTCGGCTCACGAGCGAAGTAAGAGGTGAGTTGAAATGGAAGTCGGGCGACCCGACGAGCTGGTGCCAAACGTGTGGGGTTGACGCGGGCCACGACGGATTGTGGGCGCGGGCGAACCTTACGGGTGCGGGAGGACTAAGCGGGGTGACGACTTCGTGGGTTGGTGCGCGACGACGGACTGTCCACATCGGAGAGAGAGAGAGAGAGAAAGAGGGAGCTGAGGTTGATGGACGCGGATTTGTTGTTTCTTTTATCTTTTCTCCCTCTCTGCTGGTGTATACAAATTTTGATTTCGGATCAGGGCGATTTGCCCTTTTTTTGTTTTCGGAATCTTGGCTGGTTTTCTTTCGCCCACACTCGTTTTTGCGATTCCAATCTCTGATGTTGTGTGTTATGCTGCATGAATGGATGTCGTGTCCGTTTACTTTTCCTACACCTGATCTTTGCCTTTGCTTATCATCTGGATGCACTCATGAGTAAGGTAGGAATTTTGCGTAGTCATCAATACTGCTTCCGTTCTCGTTTATCCCTTGATTGATCTGTTGTGATTGTTGCATCTTGCATGCTTGGAAATTACGAGGTGATTAGATGATCGGGTAGCTGTTTGCCCAGAAACCAGCGAACGCCTCGCAGGGATGAGTGTAAGTGTGATCTGATCTGCGCGCTTACACGTATCCACGCGCGTCGATTCACAACCATCCCTGCATAAAAAGACTAACGACTGCGGGGATATTGCTTAATTGGATGTGGCCATCCTGCGTCGGCAACGAAGCAATCATCCCGTGTGAACACGTGTAAGTGCGATTGATCGCAATCGACGTGGGCAAAAGAAAACCAAGCCAAGATTTACACATGCGGTGATTGCAATCGACGAAGGCACACCCTTAGGGATTTTGCGTCTCTACGATGACATAATGACACGCTGCGGGAGCTCAGATTCGTCGTGGGACCCAGAGTACTTCATCCCTTGGATAGAAGAGTGCCTCCGACAGAGGTTCCCCTGCCTAACAGAGAATCGACTGTGTCCTAGGTAGTTTCATTGTGCCACAACCAGCGATCCCCGGTGCTCTTATTTCCCCACTTCGGACCATACCCACTACTTTATTCCCCCCGGCTTTGTCGTTATCTCCACTAACTTCCCTCCCTTCCGTCTTCTTCTCCCGTATCATCAACTCAGGGTCGTCCCGTGGAACGCCATAGCCCCCTATTGGCCCTGCACGCCCTGTGGAAATTGCCGACGACGCGGCAACGAGAGAGCCTCGGGACCGAGAGGGGCCAACTCGAACGCGCGACGACCGGCGCCACATGGCGACAACCGACGCCTGACTCATCAGGATCACACCCACCCCAAATCGACCTTGCAATGAATCGCCGTCACCAAAACAGACGGATCGAGCGACCTTAAATGACCTGTGCATGCCATTTGCCTTATGACCGGAAGCGGTCCGTCCTCTCTACCAAATTGCACCCGTGCCCCCGAAAAACTCTGCCACAGGAAATCTCAGTTCTGACCTGGGACTCCACCCCCACTTTTCCAAAAATCCTTGGCACAACCCTTTTCTCACTTCCAGGCCCACACCCCACTCCGATCAGGAAGTCGCGTTGGGCGTGAGGTTAGGGCGTCACAAGGTTTCTCATCTCCAAATGTTACGATGATGGAGTGCTTCCTGAGAAGTTTCGTCGTGGGGAGTGGGTGGTGGAAGGCGGCACCCGCACATTTGTAGTCAATGCTCAGTTGGACGAACTGACGACGAATTGTCTAAAGGAGAGGTAATTTTTCAGGGTGTAGCCAGGGATTTGCCGATGCGGGTTAGAGAGGACTTGATAAGAGCTTACGAGAATGGCTGGTACAGGCAGAGGATCTTTGACCGAAGTACGAAACGAGGCAGGGTCCATGCGGAGGGGCCCAACGTGGTTTCCTATGTAGCCAGGTCAAAGGAGATTGCGCAATGGACGGTGGCTAAAGCGGGCAATACGGTGAACATCAGGCGAGTGGAGTATGGGATGCGGCTCTTCAAACCTTGGCTCACTCGTACGGAGCTAGACGAACGTAGGCGGTTGGAAGACGAGACAAAATTTTGGGTGATGGCCATCAGGGTCCCACTGAGAGCCATGTTCCACGTGGAAAGTATGGTATAATCTACAATGGGACACGTAATTAACAGTCAACCTCCGGAGCAGGATCGGACGCGACCAAAACTCATGAATCTTAAATTTGATCTTGTGAAACAAGCAGAGGGAAGTTTTGAACCGGAACTGTCGATTAGGCTCGGGCAGGAAGTGTTGCGGATTAAGTTTGTTTGCAAACACACCCCCAGGTGTGAGAGGTGTAAGTGGTGGTTTCACACGGCAGAGGAAGGTTGCCCAAGGATAGACGAAGGCCCAGTAGGTGACTCAAGCGGACAACGACAACGCCCAGGAAACAGCCTATCGGATCGTTCGCAACGGCCAGAAGGAAATCGGCAGATCCGGATGGTGGCCAGGCGAGATTCCGATCCTTCCCAGAGCAGAGATCAAGCCCAACCGTCAGCAACGGCAGTTGGGTCAGGGAGAGGTGTAGTGAGTGGTGACGTGGGTAGATCACGGGAGCTGTCTCAGCCAAGAGGCACTGGAAGTGGCGTAAATAGCGATGGTCAAGCTTCTAGTAATGCGAGAAGAGTAAGTCTCTCTCAGCAACATCGCGGAAGGTTAAGGGCTTAGGTACCAACTCCCAGACGTCCGCCCCCCAATGCTAATCCAGGTCTGCCTACAACACTAGCTCTGCTGCCATCATGTTTCGGGAATGCTTTTCAGCCTCATATGCCAAGGTGGGGTTCGGCTCAGTGGCAGGGCTATGGTTACCACCCGTTCGGAGTCAACTATGTGGAGATGGGGCTTCTCCACCAGAATATGTACGGAGCAGGCCAAATACCGATTTATGGCGCTAATTTTGTCGACGTCTATGATCAATCTGGAGGGTCGTTGCGAAGGGTGGAAGAGGCGATCTAGGCAGTACTCTGGGACTACAGACAGGGGAGCCTAGTAGTCTGACTCCACATGAGCATCAAGCCACTCAAGTGGAGGAGGACCCGGAATCAGCAGAAGACGAGAGTGATGGACAGGATGGGTCGCCAAGGATCTCACATGCTGAGTCAGATATGAGGGCCTCCTTCAGGAACATCCCAGGGAACACAACTATGCTAGAACGGGCGACCACGGAGCAGGAAGAGAGTATGCTGCTCCCGTTGGTTTGCTCCCTGCAAAACAACCAGATCCATGTGGTCGGGCTGCTAGACAGGGAGAACTGTGGGCCTATCAAAACTACCTATGCCAACACTAATCACCGATAGGGTTAGGTATCTGTTTGCAGACAGACTCCAATTTAGAATCTTTCCAGAGTGTTATATGCCCAAGATTCGGGTAGTTTTCGAAGATGATAGGGAAAAAAAAAAAAAAAAAACATTGGGGGGGCCAGGCGACGCAGACGCTCTTTCGTCACTCCGCGCAACAGAGACTTGAGACAACCACCACCTTACGTCTTTCAGCTAGATGTCCACCATCTCCATGAGCATGGAAGATATAGGGGTCTGTGAAGAATCTTTGAGGTTTCAACCAGTACGTCATGGGAATGATGTGTAATTGACCAACTCAATGGCGCCCGTTCATTTATGCTGCAGCAGGTAAGTAACAGTGTTTTTTATGCAATAGAGGACGTCTCTATGCCAACACTTGAAGGAGGTATCTATGTATTTTTCATCTCGCGAGTTCGTCCGGGGTGTTGCCGACCGCCAAAGTTGAACGTATTCACGAGGATGGAGGTACTCTTTCGACCGCCAAAGTTGAACGTATTCATAAAGATGGAGGTACTTTGGTATTGACTTTAGTTGTGCAGCTCCGACGACTCCATGTGTCAAGGACACCCAATATAGAGGGGTGGAGCTGCCTCCTATGCAAGAGACCCTCTAAAGGGAACGGGACTCCCTAGGACGATCTCTCGAAGTTTCGAGGGCGCTTTGACTGGGTACATGTCCAAGAGCCAGCGACATGCTAACCGTCATGTGGCGATAACTGGGATTGCTCAATTTGAGGGGGAGGTAATAAGGACAATCAAGTTGTTCTCGAGTTCGCAGGTCTGCGGCCTTCTTCCAAGACTCGGTGTACGTCATATATCGGCATCCATGGATCCCCCCGTGAGGGATGGCTCCACATATGGAAGGCGTCTCGCCAAAGTTGTGCTTAGACTTTATGTTAGATGAAAGATTATGCAAGATCGCGCCTCCAATCCTCAACTGATTGGACATATGGACCTGTTCGGAGGGCAAGACTACTCCAATCCACGTTTGACGGATCAAGCTCGACGGATCAATTGTGTTCCCTAGCCCCATGCATGCTGACTTTGGTTGGTGGCTGGTTACCAACTTCTGCTTATTTATATGAGCCTCGCAAGTAGGAAGGAGATTAGGTCAACCTCGCCTTCTTTCTTTGTTTTATGTTTCTTCCTTTGTTTTGTTTTTTTTTGCTCCCTCGGGATGATGTCCTCGAAGGGCGCACCCCCTCTGGATGCTGACGAAGAACGAATTTGATTGACGACTTACCTATCGAGTTCGTAGCAGAATGTAATCCAACGGCCTAACTCAGTTGGGCATGGTCCCTGATGCTACCGGCTGTCCTCTAGCCGATATCGCCCACCTGCAGGTCGGGAGCAACCCCCACATGTTCTCTCATGAGCACGGTTTTGGCTGCTACAGGGTTCCCCGTATGCCTATAATTAGGAGTAGTGGTAGGAACGTCGTGTGAGGTGAAATTGAGCTCAGTTGGTAAGGCTCGCAAGTGGCATTCAGGAGGTCGTGGGTTCAATTCCCATTGGCCTCATATACCTTCCTGTGCATGCTTGGCGCCCGCCACCTAGAGGTAGACGGATCCCCCAATCGACACGGACCAGAGTCTGCTGATGTTCCTAGGGGAGGGGACCTGAGGGAAGGCACAGGGATTGGTCATGTTCACATGGTCCCTGATGCTATCGGTTGTCCCCTAGCCGGTATCGCCCACCTGCAAGTCGAGAGCAGCCTCCGCATGTTCTCTCGTGAACACGATTCTGGCTCCTACGGGGTTCCCCGTATGCCTATAATTAGGAGTAGTGGTAGGTATGTTGTCGAGCGCATCAACCCGGCCTTTTTCTTGCGAAGAGGCGGGAACCCTCCCGACCATGTCACGCAGGAGTTAAACAAAAAGTTTAGAGACAACTCGGGGACGTGCATAATTAACACCACAAACCGCCGAGATGGGTGCGGGCGCGTCATCCCTTCGCCGCTCTCGTCGGGTGCGCCAACTGTACATCCCGTGGTCTCCTACAACATGATAGGTTATTGCAGGTACAACTTGCTTCCCTAAGGGGCTGTCACCACCCTTAGGGGCGTATTCCTACTAAGCTACTTACCCACATGCAGAAGTTTTTAAATGCAATTACAAAGGTGGGTCAGCCGAGGGCGTTTGCTCGTTCGCTGGAACCATCCTTAGTCGATAGAAATGTATATCCCATATGAAATAACAATCGAAAGAATTTGAATCATCATATCGTACATCCAAAGACACAAGATCAAAATAAAATCTGACCAACCCAGGTCGAACTCTACAAAAATCATACAGCCACCAACGAGGAGTTGGCTTTCGATAATAAGATAGATGCAGTCGACAAAGCAGTCGGACAAACTCCGTTTTGAATTGATGAGATACGCTGTCAAACTTATTCATTTTAACCCACCGCCGACTTAAAACTAAACCCACACACATTTCTAATTTTCTTGGATGACAGACTACTTTGCGAATGATTATTGATCAGGTGCATTACTCGAAGTGTTGCTTGTCTCCCCATTTAGGAAGTGATCTGGGGTACTCCTCCTCGCCCAAGCACAAAGCTCGGATCTCAGAAGTCGAACCATCTCCATCGAATCGACAAAGTACCCCCCCGTAGAACGGTCCAGTCTGGGTCAATGACAGGGTCGACTCCTAAAGCAACGAACCCCCGCCCCAGATGCTTCCTTGAAAGAGAGAGAGCGTCAACCGCAAGTAAATTTCCAGTTGTTCTAATCCGCCCCTGCCCAAGGTAACTCATTCAAAAAGAGTTAAAAAAGATAGAGAATGAGAACCATTTGGACAGATAAAAGTCATTCAGGATGAAAAACTACGTTCGTTTGACCTTATCTGCTTTATTTGAATTGAATTCGTTTTACAGTGCCCACATAATTAACCATTTTCAAAACGCAAGTTTTTTTTGTCATACAAACATGTGGTAGGTAGAAAAAAAATTATCCTATTCATCATCCCATGTAGACACAATCAACCTCCTTTGCAAGCATTTTTCTACCTACCTGCACACTCAAAAACAACCACAGATCCAAAAACAATCGAGCAACTCATACTCCCGTCAGATCTTACTTTTCACATGCATAACCATACATGCTTTACTCAACTTTTTCTTCTAAACGTTCAAAATAAACAGGGTCAAGCAAAGTGTGGGTTCACACAAGTGTGAAAAAGGAATCTGAGTCAATCAACTGACTGACCTTGAGTGAAGTGATGTCGAACACGCCCTGACTCACTCAGGAAAGCCAAGTTGAAATATACTTGTCGCCGAAGAGAACCACAGTCCCGAGGCAAGTCCCAGACCAACCGCAAGTTCCAATTCGTTTCCAGCTCGCAAATCCCACACGCAGTAGCCCCAAGTGTGAAAACGGTTAGCCGCACACGTCCCCAAAAAAATAAAGTTAACTAGTCCCACGTCAGTGCCAACTGGTCCCAGGTGGTCCCAGATGGTCCCATGCTCTTTCTTCCAGCTTCTGATGACAACGGCCGCCAAAACCGCTTCTATCAAGTCTCACAAAAAAATCAAACCCGCGAGTGTCGATTCCGCCATCACTTCCCGTCCTACTCACATGCCTCATTGGTCCCAAAAGATTTTACTAGGCCAATGTCAATGGCCTTGCTACAGCAAGTACGCACAAAAAAAAAAAAAAAAAAAAATGCATGTCACTCCGCCTTGACAAGCCTGGTCCCACTGATAGACCATCGCCAATACCTCTAGTGCTGCCTGCCGTACCGCTGCAATAGTCACACTGCAATTTCCCCCCTTCACTGACATTGACAGCGAACCCCTCGTCGCACCGAAGATATCTAGCACTCTCTCTTCACTTAGTGTCTGTTTTATGAACCACAATTTCAGCAGTGTAACGCCGCAAAAGTGGTTCCCTCCACTTAGTGTCTGTTTTATGAACCACAATTTCAGCAGTGTAATGCCGCAAAAGTGGTTGTTGTTAACGCCGAAAATTTTTGGCAGCATTTCCCCTCAGAAGTGGGAAAACATTGTGTCGCAGGTCCATCTTCCTGGTACCGCTGCCAATAAGCTTTGTCGTCCACCGCTTGCCGTCGAAAAAAAACCGGCATCATTTCCTCACAGAAGCCCGCGATTTTGCTTGGGGGTTGGAGTGACGTTCAACCCTCCTCAGCCACTATAAAACAGACACTTATCCCCAGCTGGCACACAGAAAACACTTGTGTTGCCAGTGTGTAGCAAACACATTTGAGTGTTGTTGTGCTGCTGGAGGAGGTGTCTGAGGCAATGTGGGAGGAGGGTGGAAGTCTGCAGTAAAGCGCGAGAGGAGGACCAAGGCAGCCATAGCCAGGGTAGGGAGCAATTTGCTCCACTTCCCTCTGGCTGGTGCAGGTCCGGTGGAGCGGTCCTGGGGACACTGCGGGACCAAGGCGGCGAGGCGGGGGTATATTTTGGGCCAGGATTTTGTCCAGGATCCGTATTTTATTAATTTGACGGAGGTTTTTATATGGTAACGATGAACGTCAGGGCCATGCTAGTGGACGTACCGGTGGACTGGACTACCACAGGTACAGGCAGGCATACCTTTGACATACAATTTTCTCATTTTTGTGGGGAAGTGCTGTCAAAAATTTTCAGCGGCAGTAACGGGACGACAAGGCTTTAGTGGCAGCGCTACTGGCGGGATGGACATGCTGCACGGTGTTTTCCCACTTCACAGTGAGCCCTTGATCTGACCAAGATCATCGACTAACTATGACCTCACGACAATCGCAGCCTTAGCGGGGACCGTTTTTTTAACTGACCCATTTTTTTTTATTTTATTTTTTATATAAGCTATATCTCGGATTTTCATGAGATAGTTGAGCTTTGCCATTTCCGGAACTGTTTTTCTTTTATTTTTTTGATAAGGGGTTGGAGAGATACAACCCCTTTCAGTTTGATGTATCTGGACCCATTTCCCAAAGCAAATACATTGAGAAAAAAGTTGTACTTACCCTTTTCAACTATGACCCTTTTTTCTCAGGCTCCCTTTAAAAACGTGAGCCTGGCAGTTACCTCTGCACCTTGTGAGGACAAGTGTCCTCACTTGAATGCGCCAAAATAAAGAGAAATAGAAACAATATAAATAAAAAATAAAACTAACTCTAACTACAATGCACTCGGCTCTTACTTCAGCCAAGTGCATACTGTTGAAATCAACAACACTCCCTCCTTTTCCTTTGCCCTCCCCTGAAAACGGGGAGGGCAGTTGCAGGTTGGGAGAGGTAGGGAAAGAATTCGTAAAAATTCATGAGTTCAAATCCCGATAGGCTCACCCCGACTTTGATGATTTCAAAAAAATATATTCGCCCAATAAAAAAATCTGAAAAAAATTACGCGCATGGCCTAGGTGCCTCGCTACCTACATAAAAAAAAAATCAAGGCCGTCAAAATTGTTTTACGCCACAAAAAAAATATTGACCCAAACTACAAAATACAGGTTTTCATAAAATCTGATCCTTTTTTTTTTTTTTTTTTT
>BFEA01000011.1:6126685-6161749 GCA_003427395.1 Chara braunii
TTTTTTTTTTTTCTCTCTCTCTCTCTATCTATCTATCTATCTATCTATCTATCTATCTCTCTCTCTCTCTCTCTCTCTATCTATCTATCTATCTATCTATCTATCTATTTATCTATTTATCTATCTATCTTTTTACCTTCATCTATCTATCTATCTATCTATCTATCTATCTATCTCTCTATCTCTCTATCTATCTATCTATCTATCTATCTATCTATCTATCTATTTATCTATCTATCTTTTTACCTTCTACGTGAATATCGTGAGCCGCAAGATCCAAGATTTTGCGGCCACAGATATTCGCCTCAAAACGAAGTGGGAGCTATTATGCTCCCACACAGCCAAAACGTTTGTTCTTTTCTCAACCTTAACGCAACCTACCTCATTTTCTTTACCTTTTTTTTTTTTTTTTTTTGCCTCTGTTGGCTTAGGCCAACGGTCCCTCGTAGCATAGAGCCCCCCCCGCCTTGCAGACCTGAGTTCGAGTCCCAAGGATTTGAAAGATTTGGACCATTTGTCAATTTATGCGTGACATCCTTGCGCAGGGCCATGCAGTAATCGCGCGACCGTTTTTTGCCGTGAGATCTGACGATTTCGTGGCTGAAAATGGTCGCGCCTCATGCCCATTCGGGTGGGCTACTCCAAAACGAGTACGGTTCTGCTGGGTGAGAGTTGTGCGCTGAAACCTACCGAGCTAACTTATGTTTCCACGCTGAACAGGAGCAACTCTTTTTTATGAAGAGTTGTGTTCTGCGCAGATAGTCAACCAACGACTTTATAGGCCTCCATCGGCCCTACCACCCAGTCGTCGGCCTCTGATGAAAGCGCGTGCTCATTCCCATGGGTCGGGACGTGAACTCTTCATCCTACTCGCGCCAGTTTGAGTCTCGGCGGGGCAAAAATAGGTCTGACGTCCAAATTTTCGCACCGCAAGTGTCAACACAGCGCGACCATTTCTTTTAGCGTACATAGGTCGTGAATCGCACGACTGTACAGTCACGCGCTATTATCTTAGATAGGATAGGTTTTAGCTTTAAAATTTCTACGACTGTGTGTCTCTGCGGCTCTTCTAGAAACCATATATGATTGACCACACTGTCGATTATGGTAATTTTTATCGGATGTCACAAGCGTCTCGTTTAGAAAAGTTATAATCTCTCGGTCATAGGCTAGTTTGAATAAACTTCTGACAGACGTTAGTCTCATCAAGTTCCCCATTTTTAACGAAAAATTTGGACAACGTCCGACATTGAAAAACCCGAGCAGATACCCTTATAAGGGTTTCTGCTCCGACATCATTCCCGGACCCCATTGAATGATTTCCACGTCATTCATCTTTAACTTAAAATGTCAAAATTCCTATGAAAGTTCCATGTGAATGCAACGATCACAATAAACAACAATTATAACGATCATCCGGAATTAAGCCAGAACGTTTTCACCAACATACAATAATACAGCAACAAAACTGGATTTAGCCTCCAAAAGCCTTAACTTGATATAACAAAACCGGATTTAACCTCCATAAACCTTAACTCAATACAACTCATAAGTGGATGGAATGATACCAGATTTTGCCTTTGGCAAGCCTTATCCCAACTTTGACCCAGGTCTAGCCCCTGGAAGCCTTCAATTTAGAGAAACTTTTTCAGAATGATCCCAGCATCATCCCACTGACGACCACTCAAAAAAATTTATCTCTCTAAATGGTACCGAAAATCCTCCGACTATATCGAAAACGAAATTTATTCGGTTGACACCTTTGTTGCACCTGAGTAAAACTCAAGCGAGTCAGGAATAACCCCTTACAGTTCTTTCAAACGTATCAATCCCCTGAAGTTGTTTAGACATATTCTGAATGACCCATTCAGAGAGAAATCATTCATCTAAAATTCCCCGTCCAAGCTTAAATCTCACCCCAATCCACATAAGTTACCATGCCCATTACTTCTGAACCCCTTGTGATATGCGTGGAGGAGTGGTGTAATCCATATAAGGATAACATCTCGACATCAAGCCCCACTTTAGATTCGAGTTTTGCCACATTCTCTCCGATTCCAATGTTTTTGATCTCATTAGTCCTCTGCATGTAGAGTAGAACAACCCCACCTCACATGAATGAGGCTGGCTAGACCCCGATCATAGAGGTACAGTGATTATGCTTGACACGAGGTTAGGTAGCCACTCCTACTCTTACGCCAAACAATATTCGCATACCCTACAAGCAACATTCTAACAAGATCTTAATACCTTCCTCCCTTTTAGTGATAGTGTAGTCTTCCTTCCTTAAACCACTCAGGATTCGGAAGACAACATCCCACTATGAACCAATAACATAGCCCTGGCGTAGGACTCACTACCACCGACAGAGCTCACAAATCCATCAGAAATTTATTGTGACATGATAACAAGCGCATGATTATCTCATTCACGACACAAAATACCACGCATTATATTTAAAAATCAATCGACAACAATACAATTCACAACAATTCACAATGAATGCATTCACATGAAATTTCGTAAGGATTCCTGATTAATCATCCCCCAATCACAATGAGGGTTCATCCATGTCACACAAGGAAATTAATTTAGAAAAAAACGCTCTGTAAAATATTGCATAAAATCAAGAATCGATTGATAATGACCCAAGTAATAACAATTGACTGAACTCTTAACGACATGAGCGCAGATAATGAGATCTAATGTCTCAGAAATTTTAAATAACGGAGTTAAGATCATTCTAACTCCTCAATTTCTCCCACATGCGATCGATAAACACATCTCCAATTTGTCTTCCTTTTTAGCTGAGAAGACAAACACATTATTCCAATCTACATAGACTCCGTCCTCACGTCTATTCACAATCCCTTTCTCAATATTATGACCAAGAGGTCTACAAAATTGCATCCTATGACCCCACACACCGCAGAAGGTGCACCTCAAGGTTTGCAGTGCCCTATGGTTGTCTTAATGTTAACCCTCTGATTGAAATATTCGCCTTGCTCCCGTGTCTCTAAATTCGCATTTGAAAGAGTTGCAATGTTTTCTCGAGACTCTATCTGAACATCCTGCAATGATTCAATAAACCTGACTCGATTTTCCTTCCGATAAGTTTTTTGACCCCCTTCAGCTAAATTACACGCAACCCTTCCAGCCTTAGCGAGCTTATGAGGTCGTGCCAGCTGATCAGACTCATTCCGCTCTTCACCACGTATTTGCACTAACTTATTTTTTCCCTTATCATTCTCCTCTTTGGGTGACTCAGTAAACTTGACAATCATTAACCTTTCAAATTCAGCCCAAGTTCCGAAAACCCGTGAAAGAAATCCGACATCAGATTTTAACCCTTCGAAGACAAAGTTTAAAATAAAAAGGAACTTGTGATGTTCCTCCCAAAGCATTGATGTTGTCAAGTTTTGAAAAGTCCGTAGGAACTCGGCAACCTTGGTGCCTTTGAAGAGAGGACACATATAATCGAACGTTCCCTTCGTCATCGTTTTAACCTACAAGAGACACAAAATTTTATCAATAATCGAATCTAACTTCTCAAATCAAAACCTCGTCATAATCTTAATATTTCAGTATCTTAAGATTCATAAGATCTATATAATGAAAAAACTAAGATAAGTCATATATATATATATATATATGTACCATTTCAAAATGATAAAATCATTCAAAATTATTTACTCAAATGTCTACTGATCAAAATTACATCACTTAAGTGTCGTTCCACCAGGGACAACGATAGTTTGTCATTATCCCCGGCAACGGCGCCACATGTGAAGCGCATCGCCCCCCTCCTTTTCTCGCGAAGAGGCGGGAACCCTCCTGACCTTGTCACACAGGAGTTAAACAAAAACAACATAACCAAAGAGACAACTTGGAGACAACGCATTCATAATCCCATGAACCGCCAAGACGGCCTCGGTCGCGTCGTCCCTTCGCCGCTCTAGCTGGGTGCGCTAACCGTACATCCCGCAGTCCCTTACGAAATGATAGGTTCTTTGGGCACAAGTTGCTTCCCCAAGGGGCTGTCACCACCCTTAGGGGCGTATCCCTACCAAGTTATTTACCCATATACGAAAGCTTTTAAATGCAATTGCAGAGGTGGGTCAACCGAGGGGGTTTGCTCGCTCGCTGTAGTATAGGTACGCGTGGTTAAAACGCCTATTGAACCCGGACGTCCTTCGTTCCTTAGGGCGCTGATCTCCTAAGTACGAAGCGTACATCGGTCGACAAGGATGGTCTCAACCAAGCGTGAAACCCCCTTGTCCCTTTAAACACTAGTCAAAAAAAAGTTACAATAACCAGACATAGTTATTTCAAAAGGAACCGTCCTTAGTCGATAGGAATGTATATCCCATCTGAAATGATAATAAATAAAAAAATGAATCATTATATCATACATCCAAAGACACAAGATCAAAATAAAATCCGACCAACCCTGGTCGAACTCTACAAAAATCATACAGCCACCAGTGAGGAGTTGGTTTCCAACAATAACATTGATGCAGCCGACAAAGTAGTCGGATAAACTCCGTTTTGACTTGATGAGATACGATGCCAAACTTATCAATTTTAACCCAACTAGACCCACATATTCGTCTTCATACATTTCTAATTTTCTTGGATGACAGACTGTTTTGCGAATGATTATTGATCAGGTCCATTACTTAAAGTGTTGCATGTCTCACCCTACAGGAAGTGGTCTGGGGTACTTCTCCTCCTCGTCCAAGCACAAAGCTCGGATCTAAGAAGTTGCTCCGTCTCCAGTGAATCGGCAAAGCACCCCCGTAGAACGGTCCACTCCGGGTCGATGACAGGGTCGGCTTCTAAAGCAACAAACCTCCGCCACAGATGTTTCCTTGAAAGAGAGAGAGCGTTCACCACAAGTAAATTTTCAGTTGTTCCCATCCTCCTTTGCCTAAGGTAACTCATTCAAAAAGAGTTAGAAGAGATAGAAAATGAGAATAATTTGGACAGATAAAAAATATTCAGGATGAAAAGCTACGTTCGCTTGACCTTATCTGCTTTATTTGAATTGAATTCGTTTTACGGTGCTCACATAATTAACAATTTTTAAAACGTAAGTTTTTTTTGTCACACAAACATGTGGTAGGTAGAAACAAGACTATCTTTTTCATCATCTCATGTAGACATAATCGACCTCCTTTGCAAACATTCTTCTACCTACCACCTGATCAAGAATCATTCACAAAGCAGTCTGTCATCCAAGAAAATTAGAAATGTATGAAGACGGGTATGTGGGTCTAGTTTTAAGTCGACAATGGGTTAAAATGAATGACTTTAGCAGTGTATCTCATCAAGTTAAAACGGAGTTTGTCCGACTTCTTTGTCGGGTGCATCTATGTTATTGTCGGAAGCCAACTCTTCGTTGGTGGTTGTATGATTTTTGTAGAGTTCAACCTGGTTTGGTTAAAATTTATTTTGATCTTGTGTCTTTGGGTGTACGATATGATGATTCAAATTCTTTCGATTATCATTTCAGATGGAATATACATTCTTATCGACTAAGGACGGTTCCTTTTGAAATAACTATGTGTAGTTCTTGTAACTTTCTTTTGACTAGTGTGTAAAGAGACAAAGGGGTTTCACGCTTGGTTGAAACCATCCTTGTCGACCGGCTTATGCTTTGTACTTAGAAAATCAGCACCCTAAGGAACGGACGACGTCCAGGTCGAATAGGCGTTTTAACCGCGCGTACCTATACTACAGTAAGCAAGCAAACGCCCTCGATTGACCCACCTCTGCAATTACATTTAAAAACTTTCGCATGTAGGTCAGTAGCTCGGTAGGGATACGCCCCTAAGGGTGGTGACAACCCCTTAGGGAAGCAACTTGTGCCCCGGGGAACCTACCCTTTCGTAGGGGGCCGCGAAATGTACAGTGGGTGCACCGGGTTAGAGTGGCGAAGGGACGACGCGACCACGGTCGTCTCGGTTTGCGGGATTATGAATGCGTTGTCTCCAAGTTGTCTTTTTGGTTATGTTGTTTTCGTTTAACTCCTGCGTGACACGGGCCGGGAGGGCTCCCGCCTCTTCGCGAGAAAAGGCGGGGGCCGATGCCTCGACAACGTAATGTGAGGTGAAATTGAGAGAAAAATATAACTTGAAAAAAAAAAAAAGTTCAAAGGCAAAAACTTGTCCTTACTCTTCCATGAGTACCAACCTGCTCCTTCAATGATGCAAGTGCGAGATGTAAGAAACCCTTGAGAAGGGTCGTATCCATAAACATTATGACCATACCCCTCTCTCATGAATCAAGTAATCGTTGCCTCGTGGGATGTAAGGGGTTAAGGTGATAAAAATGAAAGGAATAAATACAGGAGATTGCAGGTATGGATTCACACGCAAAAGCCCAAATCATATGCTTACAAGAACTAAGTTACTTTAGTAAAAGATGCAGAATGGGCAGATGGTGGGACGAACGGAGATTGAAGACATGGATTCTCATGCAAAATCCCAAATCATATGCTTACATGAAACTTAAGTTAGACTCTAGTAAAATACACGGCGTGGGCAGATGGTGAGACAACCCACAGTTGTGGGCCGCAACCCAGAGGACAAAAAAAAGAACCATCATTCTGATTTATCAAGACCTGGACTTTGAGTAGGTGAACGGGTGCTTTGATAAATATGGTAGGTGAGTATGTGGACGAAAGGAGTGGTGCAGAAGCATCCCATATTATTATGTGTACGTATGCCCAAGGAACATTTACATTTCTTTGCACATTTTGCAGATGTCATACCAGACGTGGACAACTTAATTATCACAAGGGATTGAAATTCACACTTGAACCCTGTGATAGATACTTTGGAAGTGAAGTCTATTTGTCCATATTCTAAAATCCTCTTAGAACTGTTGGAAAAACAAAGCCTTATTGATGCATATCGGGTCATTCATCCGAATGACTCCAGTTTCACATGGCACGCTGCGAGCAGAGGCTGCACAGTCTCAAGGAAACATCGAAGACTCGATATGATATTTGTGCAAGTGTCAATCGTTGTCCATTAGTCTCATAGTGGATCCCTTGTTGGACCATTACCCTTGATTAACTCGGTTTTTTCTTGACCCATGTATCAAAAACACAACGTTTTTTTTTAGACTGAATATAGATCATATGCATAACCAAAGTATCGTGCAGTGGGTTAAAGACCAAAACTGTGCTTCGCTTTCAACCAAGGACTTGTTCCCATCTAGGGGCGAGTGACTAACCACGAGTTTAAAAATCATTTTGAAAGACCTTGCATTTTTTTTCGATTATTAAGTCTGGCTTTGGGAACAAAGTAGATCAGAACTGCAAAAACAAAATTGAGGGGGCGGAAGTGGTAATGGTCGCACACCCCGTCTGAGATATCTTTTGAGCCAGGGAATTAATTTGGTGGCTGGCAAAATGAGAATCAAATCAATTAAACAACATAAAATATAGCATGAGAGGTGCAAAGTCCAGGGTATAAAGAAACTAGATCTGATGAAGAAAAAAACTTTTGCTCTGGTGAACTTCCGAACTTCTCATTATAGTATCATGAAGGAGCGCGCCCACCTATTCAATCCCAACCTTTGGACCACTTTCGAACCCAGGAGTATGCGCGGGTATTACGCCGTAATATATTTTCGTGATATTTTAACGTCCCGAAAACCAATAGACGGTGCACACAAAAATAATGAGTAATGTATCCATGTTCTGAACACGCACAGAGACAATGATTCCTACTGAAGGTTAATTGACCCTAGACATACCTATTACCACAGAGGAGCTGACACATGCAATCAGCCAAATTACCAAAGTATCCTATCAAAGTTTTAATGTAGTTTGGAGAATTATTTGTGTAAGATTTGGTTGAGATTTATAGTTAAGTATTGACTGGGGTAAAGTTGCCCCAAGTATGACTAAAGGCATCATAGTGTTTTTGTTTAAGAAAGGGGAGAAAAACAACATTTGTAATTGGCGCTTCATTTCCCTATTGAATACAATATATAAACTCCTCATAAACACACTAGCTCTCAGACCTGCCCCACAACTTGCCCCAAATTGAAACAAAATGGGGCGGCTCATTTCCAAGTGCATCTGAGATCAATTTTGGGTCCGGATGTACTTGAAACATGTGTTTTCCTTCCCTATTGTAATCCGTTGTATCTTGAGACCTTGATTTTCTTTGATTTTCTCAGACAAATCTTAAGAAAATCAAGATACTTTGTGATTGATTCACCCTAGGATGAATCCGGTCACAAACATATCTCCCAAGTGACCGTTTTTTATCGTTAGTAGTCTTTTTTTTTTTTTTTTTCTCTTTTTTTTTTCCTCCATAAGATCCGGACACTAGGGGCTTGCCAGTCCCTACCGTATCAGTCCCTACTGACAACCAACTCACTCCCACATTCTCCTTCTATTTTGTTTCTCTCTCCTCTTTTTTTTTTTTTTTTTTTTTTTTTACATGCGAAGTGTCAACTAGTTGTTGAGACTTTTTCTAGGCCCTTCATCTTGATCTAGGCCTAGATCATGCCCAAGGGGCAATCCGTTATTTCTCGGACTCTCATTTTGTCGATGTTTACTCCAAACGGTGACCCCTCCTATTTCAATTTTTCCTTGGTAACTTATTTTTCACATGAAGCCTCTCAAGGCTCCAATTTCTCTAGGGTGGCCGGTTCGAGATATTCCGGACTGCAATCCACACCCCCCTTCTCTATTTATTTCCTTTTTTTCCTTCTATAAATTATCCGCTTGACCTTACTGGTACTTGCACTAGCAGTGCTAATATTTTGGGTCATCGGATCTTTATCTCAACGACGCATCTTGCTTTGAATATTTATTCCTCATTCTTCTTGGGACAACTCAAGTCCTCGACACTTGTCCCGCACTAGTCCTCGACACTTGTCCCTCGATAGTTCCTGACACTTAACCCGCCGATGATCCCGTCGGCACGTATCATAAAATGTGATTATTTTTACTTTGTTCCACGCGATCCTTGATATCACTCCACATGCAGTCCCAATTTTATTTGGGACTCCCTACTCCCGAACAGTCCCAATTTCCTCCTCCTGACGCGTCCAAGTGTGCCAATTATTATTGACCATTTAATCTTTGATCTTGCGGTTGTTGTTCATTGCCGTCTTTTGGTCCTCATGCTTGGGGCCCTCTTTTCTAGTACTGTGCGGTCGTCTAGGTTCAATCTCTCATGTACTTGTCACTCCCTTGCAGTTTGTTATATTTTGGGGTGCAATTGTGACTTTTTTCCTAGACCCATTGCCCCTATGCTTGCCCAAAACCGAAACAAAATGAAGCGACACATCCCAAAGTGCATCCGAACCCAATATTGGTTTCGGATGTACTTGAAATATGCGTTTGTTTTACTTTTTGTGGTCCGTTGCATCTCGGCCTACCTCCCTTTTATTTTATTTTGATTTTCTCTTCGAAAATTAAAAACAATCAAGTCATTTTGCAACGTTTCATCATAGGATGAATTCGGTCGCAAAATGTATGTAAAACATGTGTTTGCTTTTGCTCTAGGTGTCCGTTTTTGTCTGTTTCTGTCCCAACTGCATCTAGTCTTGATGAAGTCTTGTTCAAGGCATCTAGGCCTCTTTTGGGAAGGAGCAAGTTGACCATGATGTGACGGCTTCCCCTTTTTCCACTCCCATACTCACCTACTTCTCCTATTCTCTCTTTCTAGGCATTTTTCTCCTCACCTTTGCTATCCGTTTTACTCTGGATTACACTAGGACCTCACTTTTCAGGTTCAGGGTATCTGTGTCTTCCGTATTCAAGACCCTTGTGATCCGTTGCGTCCCCTTTAAGTCTCTTTTCAGTTTCAAGGCCTAGGACCCTCAAAATTGAGGCTCTCCTTCTCTTTTTCAAACCGTTTTTATTTTGACTACCAAGGCCACTCATTTTTCAGGTCGCCCGTTATCCGACACTTGCTTGGGTGGGGCCTACTAGCCTTTTCTTTGTATTCTCCTTGCTTGGTCCATGATCCTTAGGCTTTTCTCATGCCGAATTCAGATGGCCTCCTCAGTCGCATACTACGATCCCATCCGTCGGTGCCACGACACTATTTTCCTCAACGTCGTTGGCCCCCTTCTACCTTCGACACTCAGCCTCTGGTATTATTTTCTCGGCGGCCCTCATTTTTTGAGAAGGAGGGTCGCCGCCTTTACTAATTTTCTGCAGCACTTTGTTGGTCTATTCTTGGCCCTAGAGCTCCGGCAGCCTCGAGCATCTTCCTATGTCCTAGGAGCCCAAACTATTGCCCCTCATTCCGGATTCCTCTGTCGTGCACACTTTCGTCATTTATCATGTCTCAAGAGCCGGGACCCGATTCGGGAACCACAAGTCCCGACAACGTACGTACACAACACTTGGATTTACCCTGAATGTCTGCACTCACGCTCACACACTATCTCCTAACTTCTACACATAGGCGGCTATGGCCGCCGTCGTCTTCCTCCTCCTAACGGCTATGACTCATCCTCTTCCACCTTTGAGCTTCTTGCTGACCACCGGAACTCAACGCACAAGTCACTCGAACAGCGCTTCCACGTTGTTCCCCAGATAATGAGTGATTGACTAATCACTGCCTCTTTATTCATACTGGTTCGTTTGGTGGTCAGGGTATGCCCGATGTCCCAAACCCTCAAGATATGCAGTCCCACTCTGGTATTTGCTGCAAAACGGATTGGACTGGGACTGCCCTTTTACTTGCCCCTTCGGTGTTTAACTTAGGATTCTTGACATTTCAGAGATGAACGGATTACCCTTTCAACCTTCGAGAGGTCAAGTTGACTCTTCGTGCACTGTTCTAGCCACGACCTACTGACCCATCAAAGGATGTATGGGCATAAACTTCTGAAAGGTCAAGACTGTAAATTTGTCATTTTAGGAAACTTACAGACGACCCTTAAAACTCCTAAACAACTAATCTACGGATGAAATTCACACGATCTAAGCTAAAAAAAGAAAAACATTTGTATACGGTGTCGAGCGCATTGGTTCCACGCCGCGCCGAGGGGGACCCTCCCGGCCGCGTCACACAGGAGTAGGTCTATTTCTTCATCACGATACACATGGAGCTTCCGCAGGCCGCTTTGGCCGAGTGCGCCAACCATACCTCTCCCGAACCCCCAAGACAGGATAGGGCGAACGCGAGGCACGACTTACCTCCACCTTACGAGAGTTGTCACCTCCCTTCGGTGGGCATATCCCCGCCGAGCTACCAGTCCACAGTACAAAAGTTAATCAGTTGCAATCGCAGAGGTGGACCAGGCGAGGGCGTTTCTCGTTCGTTGTAGCATAAGGGGTATGAGCGGTCTCACACCTCTATCGGACCCGCACGCGAACCGATGCACTGGGGGCTGAAGTCCCAAGCGCGACTCATCGTCAATCGACTAGGATGCATCCCACTTACCATGCGTTACATCACTCACACATACAGAACGACACAAAACAAACAACACAACAACACTCCTAGTCCATCCATCCCATATCCTTCCGACGAGGAAATCGGATAGGCGACGCGCGTGAGACTTAGTATAAGAACCGCGCGGACGCAGGACCTTCCCATATCGACTAGCAATGCATAAATACGCAAGTAGTCACAATGATGGCGTACTATGTAGTGCCCATAATCAAGCGGTCCCTCGTAGATCCGAGTACCGCTTATGACACTCAAGTGTCAATCTCGAAGTATCGTGAGGGTCGACCCCTTCACGATATTGCATAGCCGGTGGGCAGGGCAAATAGGCTCTGCGCAGAGGGTGATCCCTTCCACGCGGAGTCTGGGATCTGGGATGTCCTGGACAAGGACCTCGAACCCAGGCCTAGAGCCAACATCTGACTAAGAAATTTTAGGAAGCAACATAGTAAAGGAAGGGAGTTTTCTTTCCTTTCTCAATCTCAACCCAGTAAAAACCATTAGGTGTGGGCCCTATAGGCCATGCAAACACTCAACGTAGGTAGGTACGTATATACATATAGTGGGGAATAAATATGTGACGATCACTTCTCACAGTCACAATGAGACTCCTCTCAGCCATATATATGTACGTAATCGCAAACAGTTAATTCCAAAGTCTGAACCACATAACATACCTGCAATCATATCAAAGAATCAACGAAGGTCCACGCACTACACGGGGTCAACTTCAACCACTCGCTATACTCATACCCCCTGCTTTAACCATGCAAGCCCCAACCTTTGTCCAACCTTCCAAAAATAAATACTCAACATCTTCGTTAAATGACCATTGAATAAAAGTCTGGGTAAAAACCTCAACAAAATAATAGAAACCACCAGGGCTAAAACCTTTTTGGTTGGGTATTGAGAATGAATTGGAGTTGAGTCGTAGACCGACGAACCAGCAACCGACCTGTTATCAGTGATAAGAGAAGATGATCCTCATAGGATCAAGTTGAAACTAGTTCAAATCTCGAATCAGAATGATAAAAAAGAACCTGTACCATACGACATGTCAATCCCCAAGCTAAATGATCAGTGTATGGGGAATAATTCTCCATAGCACATTCTTACTCAAAACTATCTACCAACTAAGTTTAAGTCTATCCTTGAGCCATGAGCCAATGTCAAAAGAAAAGGTAGACCTTTGTCAGAATCTTCCCTATTCAAGATGGATTACCAGAATCGCCACTTGTCAAAATATAGCCTAATTTCACTAAACTAAAAAAATTTCAGCAGAGCTTCCCATAGAAAAAATGCTCTTTTAAAATTTATATCAACTTAAATATAAAAATTGAAACAATATCTAACTCTGAAAAGTCAAGTTTTGTTCAATTTTTTGAATTAGTAAAAATTAGGGCAGCATCTCTATTAGAAAAGCAGACTTCCAAATTTATACTAAGTTAAATAAAAACTCAAAGTAAAACTTGAGTTCAACCAAGATAAAATTTAACTAACTGCTTAGTTTTGTATAAATTTTGGCAGCGTTTCCCATAGAGAAAGTAACTTTTCAAAATTTATAAAAAACTAAATTTAAATTTAGAAATAATTTTGACTTCCTAAAGTTCAATTTTGTCTAACTCTCTGGTTTAGCAAAAAAATAGCCCGCATCCCCTTTAGAAAAGGAGACTTTCCAGATTTTTACTAAGCCATACATAAAATTTACACAAACGTAACTTTGAAAAGTCAAATATAACTAACTCCTTCGTTTTGTAGAAATTTCGGCAGCGCTTCCTGTAGAGAAAGTAACTTACCAAGATTTATACAAGACCAAGGATAACAAAAGATCCAAGAAAATGCAGAAATTAACCTAAGTAAAATAAACTTAGCTCATAAAATGCAGGAATTGAAACTAACTCCCATGGATCTAGCACGTGTCGAACTTCTAAAGCAACTACCTATCAAACTGAAACTCAGATTAAGTAGTAATACCACTCAGCCACATGCAAGGCCAAACCACAAAGGTAAGTACTCTCACCAACCCAAAGTTAATCTTGTCAAGCAATAGTTCGTAGTCTTTCAATGATTTATCCATTTATACCCCGCTTACATAAGGCATAAAGCTAAACCACCCAAACTTATGGAACAATGTATAGCTCAACCATTGAGTATATACAAACAGAGGGAACTACAACTTTTCTCTTCTTTGGGGATATGATTAGGTTGTCCATCCTAGTCACCCTGAACTGTTTAAGTATCCAAGTTATATATAATTATTTGCACTTAATCTTGTAAGGTAACATATGACTGGACCGATCATCTTTGCTCAAAGCTCAACCTGTCCCTTCTTACCATAAGTTTATTCTAAATTAATACTCTCTTCAGTTTCTGATAAGCTATAGTCAGACTACCCAAACTTATGAGAATGTGTCTGACTAGCCTGTTCATAGATAAAGTAATAATAAAATATAGTCAAGTTATAACATTTTGGTTCCAACATGTGCGTGGCATTGGACCAAGACCACCAAAACTTATGAAACATGTCTGGTGCTCTGCCCAATTTATTTTTTCTTAATGGTGAAACAGGAAGAGGTCGAGTCACCCAAACACATGGAACATGCTCAAACCCCCTCATCCACAACAAAAAAAAACTGAGAAAAAAAAAAATAAACAAGGCAACCAAGCCACCCTAACTTATGAGACTTTGCTTGGTCCCCAAATCCACAGACAGTCCTCACAAGTCAGAGCAACAAGACCACTCAAACTTATGAAACATGTCTGGTCCCCCAAGCAACTCAAAAATAAACATAGCACTTGACTTCCCCAAACTTATGGAGACTTGCCCTGCGTTTGATGGACCTATTCAGACACAAGCGATATTACCTTCGTCCCATCCTTCCCCGAGGTGCAATCCCTTCCCACAATCTGCTTTCAGTCAGACAACAAAACTGAAACTGACATTGCGCATGCCTTCCTTTATTTAAGTCTGGTTTAAGTCCTGAAAGTCAAAGTAAGGGTGCACGCAGTATACTCAGTCAAACATAGCAAGAAGTACGAATAGGAGTGATAATTGGGTTTATAAAGGAGAATGAAACCGTTACCTCTCAGTTCCCTGCCTCCAGAACTCCTCCTGAGTTCCGGCAGAGATCCCACAATCGGTGGGCTGACTCCCCACAGAGTCTTGCTGCGGTCCTAAGGGTTGCAATCCCCCCTGCCGCCTTCCTCTCTAAACAAGATTAGACTTAGAGTAAGAAAGGCAGAAGGAGGGGTTTTCGACTCTCGAGATACAAGAGAGGGACTGACTCAACTCTCAAGAGAGGGCCTTGTTATCTTCCATCGCCTGAGGGCCCCGCAATGATGATCCGAAATGCGCAGCAGCTTGGTCAATCCAAAGTCAAACCGTTGACCGTTGACCTTCTGACGACTCTCTCGCTTCGTAGCAATACCCCAGGTTACAACGCACAACCTCCCCTTGCTCAACCATAATATCTCTCCCTCAATCTAAACTGCCGCTTCCCAGTCTGCAAGCCTATGCTTAAGCGCTACCTACCCCCGTGTTCTTATTCGGGGGTGTGTGTGTCAACTCCGTATCAATCGGTTATCCGTAACAACGGAAATGCCCCCCACCTCTCAATCACATTAACAACTTCAGGCTCCGAATCCAGTGGTGCGGTCCCAACAACTGTCCCCCGTCACACCAGCCATTCGTCAGGTGCCGCGGCACAAGTATGGACTAAGAGGCCGTCCCATGCAAGCACAGTCGTACGTACTAGGGAAGCTATTTCCGACGATATGGTGCGCAACACACTGGCCACCAGGTCAGTCTACAAGCTCGCGACTTTCCCCCTTGCTGCTCCGACTTGAGTGAGAGGCACGCCGACTGAAGTTACAGCAGCCTAACTGGCCGCTGTCTCGCACATTAGGGCAAAGATCAGCCGATCGAAGCAATCATCCAGATAGAGGCGGACCACTATTGATCAACGCCCGTGATCATGAAGACAAACACGACGTCGGACCCCTCAACATCAAGGGTGCGGCCATGCTCACGACAATCAACAATTTCACAGCGACAACCTGCCGGTATGACTGCAGTGATGGTGGCAACTAAGTTTTGTTCTTAATCATGATGCGTGCGTCTTCATCCCGCTACTCACTAAATGTGCAATACGGGAACGAATCTTCCCGTAAGGCACGAAAAGATTCATCGCCTGACTGTCAACACCTTCCGCTTTTCCCGTCGCCTCCTTACACTTTCGCGCAACCTGTAATATCAATACGACTAAACCACCAACTCTACTCTAACTCTAACCCCTCCATCTAACTCGCAGCGGGGCAAAACCCCCGTTTACCACTTCACATTGTCCGAATCCTGACGAGGTGCATGTCTTCCCTCGCGCCATCACCGGTTCTCCTGCACAGCCCAATCCTTCACTAACTTGTAACTTACTACCCTACCGCCTATTCTAACCATAGATTCATAATCGCCCATACTTGAAACCCCCGAAACGAATCCTTCTTCGTCGAAAACGATCAAGAATTGACCAAGTTATGACAACTTTACCCTCTATCTTCCTCGTTCTCCGCCATTTTTGCGCATGCCTTTTTCCTCTAACCTCCGAAATCACTAACCTACTTCTAAAACTAAGCTCGGATTCGGATTCGCCCGGACTTAAAAGCCCAGAATCGTCCTTCTACTCACCTGATTCTGCTAAGCATCAAGCGAGTTGTGCATATCCAGTTGCGCCCTGCCCCACACCCGCCATAGTTTGGTCCTTTCGTTTTCAACTTCTTAATGTACCTGGCGCGATTTAGCGTCCAGGTTCATTCGTTCTTTCCTCGAATTCATTGCCTCCTCCCTCCTTGTTTCTCTTCTCCTCCTACCTCGTCTTGTCCTCTGCTACTAACTCCCTTCCACATCCCCTCTTTCAATCTCCTCGCTCGTGCTTCCTTCACCATCGCCTTCGTCGAATGTACCCGGCGTCCCACTGCGCCTGGGTCCGTTCGACTCTTTCTCTTTTCTTCTTCGGCCGCTGCCTTCCTTTCCGTCCGCTGCTCGATCCTTTCGCCTTTGCTCCAATGGCACTTAGCGCAGCGTTCTCGCCCGACAACTTCAGCCGAACTCCAAGAAAACCTCGACGAAAAAAAAAATCAGTCAAGTAGTCCGAGTTCGGTTAGTCCTCCCTTTCTACTCCCAGACCCATCGACCGATTGCCACATCTGTGTCTCAGCCGGCCCCGACAGAGCTCCTTTTTGCTTTGTAATGTGACCAGCGGGAGGGCTCCGGCCCCCTGCACTGCCTCAGCCTTGGGCTAAACGAGGTGGGTGTCAGCGCAGATCTTTGTGGTAGTAGCAAAAATCCAATTGAGAACTTCAACGACCGTCGTGGGGAGGGGGTCCAAATGACCTGCAGCTATAGCACGCCCTTCCTACCAGTGCCGCCCCACCTTTCTTTTTCTATGACATAGCTCGCCGCCTTGCGGGTCCCTGCGGGCGGGCTCACACACAGTCCTTTCACGTCAAAATAGCGGTTGGCGGACTGCGCGCCCACCACCCTCGGGGTGCGGCCCCACAGGCCTGCTCGGAATGTTCTCTGATCCCCTACCGCTTTAGGCTATCGACGCTCTCCAAGTGGGGAGCGAGGAAAGTCACGCCCATGGAACCGCGGCCAACCTCCCGCACGTTGACTTTTCCGGTCCGTCCCTCCAGACGAACGGAATTAGAGAGCTCCCGCTAGTACTCAGAACACGTTGAAATCCAAACAGGCTCGTCGAAAGAGGCGCATACTCAAGGTCCCCGACTGCCGTGACGGCCACCCATGGCCGGTGTCACGTCCGACTTACGCAAAGCCAAAAACATAAAATTAAATATTAACGACACCAGATAATAATAACAATGTTTTTAGAAGCTTTTAATCGTCAGACTATGACGGTGAGGGAAAGGGAACCACTAGTACCGTCATGACGCTGCCGACGACAAAACCAAAGGGGATAGCCCCACCGAGGCCTCAACCCCTCGATCCCTCTACGCTACTATGATATCCCGCGTAGTCGCTGCTCGATCTCGATCCCTGAATCTCTCTGCTGAAGGTCTGACGTTGTAACCAATGGTGCTAGGTCCAAGGTTGAGCCTAGTACTAGCGAACACCTATACAAGCGGATACAGCGTGGCGCGCGGATCTATCGAAACATTTCAAAAATCACATTGTTGTTGATGTCGTCCTCTGTACGTACACACAAGTCACATGCAAGCACACCGCTCACAAGACATAATCTTTTTAATCCTAATTTTAATCAAAAAATAAAAATCTTGGTCAGCAACCAACGCCGGCTTCACAGTCATCAATAAGAAAAGAGATTACGCACGCCTTAAGTCTACGCGCCCACACACTCTCTACTGTAGCCTCTCATTCAAATCATCGTAAACCACCGACAATGTCGCGCCTCGCGCGGTATATCTAAACCTTAAACCAAGCTTACTTTCTGTCGCTTGCAAAAACCAGGGTGGATACCCTTGTAAGGGTATTCGCACCGACAACGGTTTTCGGGACAAGTCGTGGGTTCAAAGCACACAGCGTCAACAGGCAACTATACAGTGGGCGAGGGAAAATAATCTTGGTATCTGCAATATTGCACAAATTGGGTGAAAACCTTTCACTCCTGTCGTCTGTAATTCGAGGTCCTCCGAGAACTCTTTGTAGCTCATATGAATTTTGTCACTATTGGCAAATCCAAAGCAGAACCTTTACTTTTTCTTCCTCCTTGGTAAGCATGAACTACATTGGGAGCAGTTTCCAGAAGTTCTGTTCTAGTGAACCATCTGTCGTTTTCAAGCTCCCGATAAACAAACCTGACTTTGTACTGATTTTGGGGACGACCTCTACCTCCCATGCGGAATACATCTTCTTCTAGTATTCCGTCTATGTCATAAGTGCCATCCATATCTGGCGGAATCATAGATCTCCATAAAAAAAATTGTTCACTAGTAACACAAAGCAACAACTTTGATACATGAAAAACCGGATATGTATGGAGGTGAGTTGGAATTTTTATCGTATATGATGGTCCATCCTCTCCACCTTTGAATTCTAGGACAGGCCATGACCCTCTATACGTGGGCAAGAGCTTCTGTGAGATATTTTCTTCGGGTGCGAATTCCTTAAACTTGACCCAGACTAAGTCGCCTACTCTGAACTGTGAGGGTCTGCGATGCTTATTCGCTTGTTCAATCATACGATTATAGGTTTTTCGAAGGTTTTGGATCAACTTTTTAACTTTGTTCTCGTGCTGCAGAGCAAACTCTCTTGTACCGGGAGGTAACCTCAGAATGGTCCCGATTAAATTTATCAAACGGCCTACGTGGTCCAAAAGACTTATGCAGCTCGTTAGGAGTTTTGGAAGTAGCTAGGTGTACGCTATTATTATAGGCAATAACTACTCTTGGAAGCATATCATCCCAATTCACTTGATCGAGTCTAATATACATTTTGAGTAACAACTGCAAAATCTTATTCATTTGTTCGCTCTGGTCGTTTGTCTCGGGATGACAATTTGACGACATCAACAACTTAGAGCCGCAAACTTTCATGAGTTCTTGCTAGTTCTGGTTGGTAAACCGCGTGTCTCTGTCACTAACTATTGACAGCGGTATGTCATGCTCACTTACCCAAAAATTAAAGAACTTCTCTATAACTAATTCAATCTTCGCCTCTATCGGCAATGGTACGAAGATCACACATTTGCTAAATCGATCTATTACGACCTTGACTTTATTTTTTCCATGCCTACTCCTGAACCCTGTATCCATGAAGTCGATGGAAACAGACTCTCCGAGTCCTGCTGGTATAGGTAAGGGTCTTCGAAGCCCCATAGGTGCTCTTGTTGTTGTCTTGTTGCACTGACAGACTTTACAACTGTGGGCATACTCTATACAGTCTACTTTCCTGCAAGACCATGTATACGACATTGATAGGTTGGCTCATGTCTTTTGCCATCCAAAGCGTCCTTCTGTATCATGGCTTTCCCCTAAGATCAATCTGCGGGTCTCTTCACTATTGGGGACACACAATCTATCAATGACATTGGTTTTCTCAAGGAGTAACCCGTTTGTGGTTCTGTAATCTAGTTCGCTATCAGGGGTTTCGTTAACCTTTTACAAGAGATCACTGTAGATTGGGTCCTGAGCGTATGCATTTTTTATTTTCTGTTGTAGATCTACCCATATGTCCAGATAATGCACGATTGCTCCAAAGTAGTCGACCCTTCTACTTAGAGCATCAACTACTACATTATACTTTCCTTTAATGGGCTTCAACTCAAAGTCAAACTAATTTATCTCTGCTGCCCACCTAGTCAATTTGAGCGTCATCTTGGCTTGCGTCTTAAGGCATCTCAGAGTTTCATGATCTAAGTAGACGTTGAATTGTCTCACAAACCGGTAATGTCTCCAATGATCTAATGCCTGCCTGAGAGCGTGAAGTTCTCTATCATACATTGAGATTGCTACTTTATCTGAAGGCAACGTAGCTGACATGAACTCTACGGGTCTATAGCCATCGCCATCATTCTGATGTAACACAACGGCGATGCCATATTGACTTGCATATGTCGTAACGACGAAGCGCAACGAGGGATCAACTACCTTGAGGACAAAATATTCTACCAAGACCCTGTTTAATTTCTTTAGGGCCGAGGTACAGTCTTTGTCCCACTTCCAGATCACTTTCTTCTTTAGGAGTCTGCGAAGCGGAGCAGCGATAGTAGAGAAGTTTCTTACGGACTTTCTGTAGTAGTTGGCGAATCCTAAAAACGATCGCAACTCAGTCAGAGTACGAGGAACTGACCAGTCTCTAATCGCTGCTATCTTGCCGTCCTCTGGTTTGATGCCATCTCCGTCTTGACCCACTTGCACTTTTTTACATTAATCTTAAAGTTCGCTTCCCTCGGTTTCTTAAAAATATGCCTTAGATGACCCTCATGTGCTTGGAGGGACTTGCTAAAAACGAGGATGTCGTCTAAATATACTGCGACGAATTTATCTAACCATGGTCTAAACAAGTCATTCATAGAGCGTTGGAAGTTGGCTGGTGCATTAGTTAGTCCAAAGGGCATCACTATAAACTCATAATGACCATATCGAGTCTGGGATGCCATCTTATACTAGTCATCGAGATAAACTTTTATCTGACGGTACCCAGACTTCAAATCTATCTTGGTAAAATACTTGCAGCCTTGCACCCGATCTAACAAATTATCTATGAGGGGCAACGGTTCTGCATTCTTGACGGTTATTGCATTCAAACTCTTGTAGTCTATGCACATTCTAAGTTTTTCCTCTTACTTGGGGACGAAAAAAATAGGAAAGCCAAAAGGAGATGAACAGGGTCTAATCCATCCTTTCTCTAGGAGCTCGTCTAATTGCTTGTGTAGCTCCTCTAATTCCTTGGGAGACATTCTGTAGACTGCTCCCTTGGGCGTTTTACTGATTGGCTCTATCTTTATGCAGTGCTAAATGGACCTTGGTACTACCCCAGTGGGTGCTTCAACTATATTCACATATTCTTTGAGTAAACTGGAGATAGTGGGATGGATCTTAGCTTTCTTTTTCGGTTGGTCAAGTGCTGGTTTTATATAAGCTACAAAAAAACAATTCTTCAAGTTGCTCCTTCTTTACGAATCCGGCAAAGGCAGGAGCACTAAGGCAGCAATGTGCTAAGGAGTTGTCAACTCCTGACACATGGAACATGCAGGTTTTCTTAATCCCACCTGAGGGACTAGGGAGCTTGCACTCATGCTCTCGAAAGTACAAAATGGCTCCAGCTGCCTCACCCCAATCAGTACCAAGTACCATATCCAAGGGGAGGTTATCTTCTACTCGTAGAGTCATTCCTCTAGGTGAAAATACGCCCGGACTCCGTCAACGTTCTCCTCGATCCGCACGGTGCGGTTATCTGCGAGGATACTGACTACAAGTTCTTCCAATTTTTGGACTTCGAGGCCTAACCTCAACTTCTTTAGCGCCTAACAAACGATGTAACTTCTAGTGGCCCCATTATCTATAAGGGCCCCTACTCTAGATAAAAAAACCTCTACATCTGCTAACATTAGCTGCCCCTTCTCACTTTCCTTAATCTTGGTCCAGGCTGGCCATCTTTCTTTGAGCTCTTCGGCCAGGCCTGTGAGGGAAGCACCTGGAGAGACTCTAACACAAGCAGTCTCTAAGCAGCCAGCTACGTGCTGGCCAGCAACCTTTGCCATGGACACACATGCAATGGGAGCGCGCGCTCATCTCCATGTGCTCCTAGGGTAGGGGCAATTGCTACCTCTACCGGTAGTTGCCTTTTGCTGCCCCAGATGCAGCGCGATTAAGCTTCTTACACTTCGGGCAAAATTTGATGATATGCCCGTGATCTCCACAGAACACGCATCGAAACTTGTCCATGCGATTCTACCAAACATTACGTTCTAAGCATAGGGGTGCCCAGGGTCTGCTTCAGGCCGACCAAGGTGTCATTCACCCCTTCTAGGAGGTGACCGACTCGAGCTAGGGCGGTTGAATGGGGGACCTTGACCTTACCTCCCACTTGGCGATCTCTGTTGCCGCCAAGCCCTTGGTCGCCTTGCCCTCGACCACTTGAGGCCTGATGACCATGGCCTCGTCCTTCTCCTTGCGGTCTCCCTCCAGCCGCGACAACATCATATGAACTCCCTCTCTTTGCAGTATTATCCTCTTCCTCAAGTCCCCATTCTATGTCAGTATAGGGGATTTCTTCGACACCACCTTTTTCCATTGTTAGTATGAGACTGTTTTTTACCTTAACTTGGCCAGAGATGGTGCGACCCTTCCACTTTTTTCCTTTACCTAAGTCCTTATACCAGAAAGTGGTAACCGCCATGGACTGGGCGACAAAGGCAACAAATTCTCTACCGAGGAGATCATAGGTCATCCTAAGCTGCTGCTTCTTGTTAAAGAAGTGCCCTTGTAATTGCTTAGGCAACGCACAATAGAAGAGTTGGATTAACTGTACTTTTGTAACTCCATGGTCTGGCACAACAATCAGTTCGTCCATAGCGGCTCTCAGTGCGCCCACACTTTTCTAAGCTCGCGTATGGATCATTTGGAGTTTGTCGGGCGCCTTCAATCCTCCAGCAACGTCCGCAAAACGTTCTCGCTGTGCAACAAAGAAATCGTTGAGGTTAGTAATGACAGAATAAGCGACCATGTCATTTTCGCAGTGGGCGGCTCGTGCGAAAGACCTGGTGAAACTAGTTGCTTCACCACTCAAGGCTTGAAAGACTATCAGCCTAGTATCAGGACATGGTCGTCGCAAGGCATGTTCTGTAAGTACAGATATGACTTGATACTATCCTCCCAATTGTGAAAGTCCTCAACCCTTTTCCCACTACAGGACTCAGGGAAGTGAACTTTGACTCTCTTGCGGCGGGGTTGTGATTCTTCCTCCTTGGGGGCTGCCAACTGGACACCCTCGATCGCACCGCTGCAAAACTTGTTTGTTCTACTGATTGCAGTCTGCATTTCATTTACGAGATGAATGATAATCTCCTGGGCAAAGTTGTGGAACCCAGCTCGTATGGATTCAAGTGCTATATCATGCCCATGAAGGTGCCTTATCTGTTCTCGTTGAGCGCTCATCTTCCGCCTTCAATTCCTCCTCTATCTTATCTTCCATTTCCAATCGCCTCGTCTTCTCCTTCGTGAGGCACAACTTCCACTCCAACTGCTTCTCCTGCTTTTTTGCCCGATGACGCAGGGGACTCTTTTCTCCCTCCAGCCCTCTTCTTACTATTTCTCTTTCTGCCTGGGGAACAACCAACTCTGCATCCCTATCTTTCCCCAGGGATAGTCCTGCCACCCATTCCTTCACAGCCTTCTCCACCTCTTCCGGTGGTGGTAGACCTGTACTCAATTCTCCTCTTTCCTCCTTCCTTTCCTTTAGGCCGTTCACTGCTTCCTTCTCTCTCCTCCTTTGTAACCGAGGCTCCTCTTCTTCACTTTCTTCTTCCTCTTCTTCTTCTTCGGCCAATTCTTTGGCAAACTTCGCCTCCTATTTCTTCTTCCATGCCTCCATCTCCTACTCCATCTTTTTCTTTCTGGACGCTTCTTCTTCCAGCAAGGCCAGTTTCTTGGCTTGTCTCTCCAAGGCTTTCTTCTCCTTTCTCTCCTTCTTCTCTCGAAGAGTTGTGGCAGCCTTCTCCTCCTGTTCTTTACTATATGGCAGGGTCTGGATTTCAGACTTAGTAGTTACAATGCAACAAACGGCCCGCCAGAATCCTAACGGAAAGAGGAAACAGAGCAAGGGCCCCCAAAGGGAGAGGCCCATCATGAAGGCGAACGTAGGGTAGTCGTCCATGTTGGACAAGGGCACAATCATAAATGATTCCGCTCCTCAACACTTAGACCAACCCACCTAGACACTGATCGCTTAGTGGACTATGGAGGTTCTCTCTTCCACATTAGCCACGCTATCACTGTCATTGGATGCTTTCACAACCACAGTCCAATCTTTCCACAACCGTCAGATGCTTGTGCACGCACAGTTCAATCCTGCCGGGCTTTGGCTTCCAATTGTCCCTCTGTCAACTACTCGAGACTATACTGTTACTAGTCTGTCACTACAAAACTATTGGCTGATTATGAGGCATTTAAGGAGATCCCCCATAACTCCTCAGGGAATATTTAACGTCGCAGTCAGAACGACGATCACAACCAGAGTTCTCTCAAGACTTAGACAGACTGGACGCGCTACACGCCCTGTGTCATGTTCAGCCTGAAACCTGAAAATGAGGGCCTACAGGTCGTATGTCGTTTCAGCCTAAAACAGGGCCCTCCAGGCCCTGAGTCTTTTCAGCTTGAACCGGAGGGCCATTTTCAGACCCTCATAAGATTGACCCTCCCTGAAACTTAGGCACCAGACCATCGTTTTAGCACATGCCATTTTTGGCCTGTTTTCAAGACAACCCTTGTTTAAACTTCAACACCAGGATCTGGAACGTTTTGGCATTGGCAAGAGAAGCCTCCTGGACGGGCCAACACTATATAAGACTGGCCCGCCCTGCAGGCTGCAGGTAGTCACGAGGCAGTTCATAGGAACTTCCCAGGCACTTCACATGCAGGAGGCAAGAGGCAGTCTTCAGGATTCGGCAGCAGCACTCTGGAGGAGCGCTGTAGTAGTAGTAGTAGTAGCATTAGCAGTAGTCTTCAGCGCTGGGCGCTATTAGGAGCTAGAGTAGCGTTGGAGAGAGAGAGATGGTTGGCGGAGGCCAGCGAGACGTACCTGTGGTGCCATAGTTCCAGCTTCGTCTTCGGTGTACCTGCAACAAGGCGCCACCTTCACAGGTTAGTACCTGAGTGAGAGAGAGAGAGAGTTCTTCTTCTTCCTCTTCTAAGTCCACCATCTCTCCCTTACCCTCTCGCTACCTAACTTCTCATTATCTACAGACTACGAGAAAGAGAGAGAGATTGGTGACTTTGGGACTTGACGACATTTGGATTCAGACTCGACTTTGGGATTGAGACATTGGATGAGGGATTATTTGGGACCTGTACCGAAGACTTGGTGTTGACGACATTCCCATCTTCCCCCTCTTCTTCGTCTAACCCCCCCCTCTTCTTCGTCTGTGTATGGTTGGGGACTGACGCATTCTTCCTGTGTGAGCGCCAGGCCCTTTCACACCATGGAATGATGATGATGTATGTTTGGTCTGCATTGCGACATTGATTGTTCGGATCATTGGTATTTTAGCCTTCCGATGCGCTATCTTGTACTAAGTGAGAGAGGTCGGTTCTTGTTCTGGTCTGCACCTCTACGATATGCAACACAATCACTAATTATCTAGGGAACTACGTGGAATCGCTGCTCGAGTGACTTGTGCGTTGAGTTCACCGGTGGTCAGCAAGAAGCCTGAAGGTGGAAGAGGACGAGCGGGCATAGCTGCTAGGAGGAGGAAGACGACGGCGGCCATAGCCGCCTATGTGTAGAAGTTTGAAGATAGTGTGCAAGCATGAGTGCAAACATTCAGGGTAGATCCAAGTGTTGTGTGCGTACGTGCGTGTGAGTGCGTCTGCCGGTGGATATAGTGTTTGGGTGGGAATTCTGAACTGGCGCTCAGACGCCATAGCCATGAGATGTGACAAGTTGTTTTGAGTTGAGTTCCTGGCCGAAGGCCATATCTCTGAGTTTTCTTGAGTGGGCGCACTGCGCCATCTCAAGTTTGTTGCTGATTCTGCGTCTGTGGAAGTTTCGATTGCCATCTCCAGCTGCATGTACGCATGTTAAACGTGAGGTGAAAACAAGTCTGATTGCAGTGGTATCAGAGCTGGTTCCCTTTGTCTGCGCAAGCATCACGGAGGTCGAAGAGGATGAACGAGCCGACTGATGCGAAGAAGGAGATGACGATGATAATGAGAGAGAGACGCGTGTCAGGGAAGACGACTGCTATAGCAGACGACAGCCATAGCTGCCAGCTTGGAGAAGAAGAAGAACGACGACGAAAGAGAAAGTGACGGGAGAGAAGAGAGAGGTGACGAAGAAGAAGGTGGTAGCAGCCATAGCCGCCGAAGAAGAAGAAGAAGAAGTTGGCAATAGACGAGCTCGAGGACGGAGAAAAAAGGGTTAAGTAAACGAAGGAGATGAAGAGAGAGAAAGCTGCCATAGCCAGATAATCAAGTAGTTGACCAGTGAGCATTGACCGACACAGTTGACTAAGTTAACCGTTGACCAAGCTTGGAATGCGGAGCGAGGAGCAGTTCAATCTCTTCAAGCCCTAACCCTTGTTCTTTTATGCTCTGTGAATGTTGCACACTCATCTTGGTACTTGTTGCAGTCAAGTCAATCACCTCTTTCTGCATTGAGTCACTCTTGTCCAAGTCGTCATAGGTTCCATGCATGTGGTCTGATAGCGGTTGAGGGGCCGATGCCTACACGGGTCTTAGTGGGGGTGAGGTGTATCTGAGGCTAGACGACCTGGGAAAAGCCCCCAAGGACCGTTACAGACCGGCAAGCTGCTCTGGGTGGTACACTATACCTGAACTCCGAGCTGGATTTGACGTCATGGTCAAGACTTGAAGAGCTCAACCCGTTGACGTTTGCGGACTTCCAATGGATGCCCCTTCCCCCGTCCGTTCGATTGCCGAAACCGCATTGCAACGTGCTCATGACACAATTGCGGGATTACTTGCATACTGTAGTACCAGCTCCGTTGATGGACGCCGGAGTAGAGGTTGTCTACCTTCACGACTACGTTGCGAAGATTGACCGCGATTTCAAGACACAACGGTACGACGACATCGACGCGCCATTGTTATACATACGCATTCAGATCGGATAGGCGACCTGCAACGCTTTGATTGATTGCAGAGCTACTCACAACTACATGAGCCAAGACTTTATGGTACTCGTTGGCCTTGGGCCACGCGTTCGGAGGAAGTCGCAGCCCACACAAGTCACATTGGCCGACGTTCACACGCACAAGTCAATCGACCGGTGCATTGACGTCGTCCCCGTGTACTTTGCCCCGCATGCAAGCGAGGCCGTGTCCTTGGACATTTTGGACACCAAGTTCGACATGATCTTGGGCATGTCATGGCTGCGAAGCGAGGATCACCCGGTGAACTTCTACCGCTGCACTGTTCACGTTCGTGATCGGACGGAGTACTAGTCCCGTGCACGGTGCCTCCACCTCATCCTTCGATCAGCTGTCACGTGGTATCCGCCTCAAGCATTCGAGTTTCCATCACCCGGGACGACATCGAGGAGATGGGTGTGTTTTCTCCATGCCCTCCCTCCCCATGACATCTCATCGACGGACGCATCGACGGATGCACACATCACCAAGTTTCTCGACGCCTACGGCGACGTGTTCGAAACCCCGCACGGAGTAGTACCGGATCGGCCTATTCGCCACGAGATTATCCTCGAGGCCGGGGCCATACCTCTGCGAGGTTACATCTACCGCATGAGCGAGGAAGAGTTAAGTATGCTACGGGCACAACTCGACGACCTTCTCGAGAAAGGCTGGATTCGGCCTGGCTCCTCGCCATACGGCGCCCCCGTTCTCTTCGCCCGGAAGAAGAACAAGGACTTGCGGTTGTGCATCAATTATCGCAAGCTCAACGAGCAAACTGTCAAGAACCCTGACCCTCTCCCGCGCATCGACGACCTCCTCGAACGGTTGGGCGGCTCCAAGTTCTTCTCCAAGCTTGACCTCAAATCGGGATATCACCAACTCGAGATCCGGCAGGAGGACCGCTACAAGACCATGTTTAAGACGAGATATGGGCATTTCGAATGGCTGGTTATGCCTTTTGGTCTTACGAATGCCCCAGCCACATTCCAAGCGGCTATGACAACGGAGTTCCGACACATGCTGGATAGATTCGTACTCATCTACCTCGACGACACCTCGGTGTACAACCGGAGTTTGGACGAGCATGTGGAGCACTTGCGCACCGTTTTGGAGTGGCTACGACAAGCCAAGTACAAAGGCAACAGCAACAAATGCGAATTCTCACGACAAGAGCTGGAGTACTTGGGACATTATGTGACGCCGCAAGCCATCCGTCTGGCTCGCGGGCAAGATCGAGGTCATCCGCGTATGGCCCAAGCCCACCAACACCACGAACGTTCGCTCATTCATGGGGTTGGAGGGCTACTATCAATGCTTCATCACCAGGTACTCAAGGATTGCCGCACCTATGACGAGATTACAATCGCCAAAGGTGCCATTCGTATTCGATGACGACGCACACCGGTCAACCCAAGCACTCAAGACAGCCATGCTCATGGCACCCATCCTTAGCATCGACGACCCCACCCTGCCAACGAGAGTGACAACTGACACTTCCGGCTATGCCATTGGGGCAGTCTTGAAACAACACGACGACGACGACTGACACCCCTTGGAGTATTTCAGCCACAAATTGCCTCTCATCAATTCACTTAATGATGCAAGGAAGAAGGAGCTGCTCGTGTTCGTGATGGCTCTCAAGCGATGGCGGCACTTCCTTCTTGGGCATCATAGTTTCACATGGGTCACGGACAACAACCCGGTGACCTACTACAAGAAGTAGGATACGGTGAGCATCACGATCGGAGGATGGATGTACTTCATCGACCAATTTAACTTCACACCGAAACATCTCGCCGGCCTCTCCAATTGCGCAGCAGATGCACTCTCGCGAAGACCCGATCTTCACGCTATGACACATCATGCCTTTGCGTTCGACGAGGAACTCCAGCGACGCTTCATCCGGGGATATGGGCCCGATCGGGATTTCGCCACGTTGTATGCGCAGCTATCTTCGGATCACCCACCGGCCAGCCACTATCACATCGTCGACGGGTACACGCTCCTACACTCGCGAGGCAAGGACTTATTGTGTATCCCACGAGACCGTCCCCTTCGGACTCGCCTTCCCGGCGAGTACCATGACTCGCGACTCGCCGGCCATTTCGGAGTCAATTGCACTATTGCACAACTTCGACAACAATTCCGATGGCCCGACCTCGTTACCGAGATCACTCGATATTGCGACTCTTGCGAAGTTTGCCTATGAAGCAAGCCCCGCAACCTCAATCCCTATGGCGAGTTGCGTCTGATGCCTATCCCACGGGAACCCGACCTCTCCATTGCCATGGACGTCACCGGTCCGTTTCCCCGCAACCGCCTCGGGCACGACAGCATCCTCACGGTCGTTGACCGTTTGAGTAAGTACGTTCGATTTGTCCCTTGCAAGTACTACGCCACGACTCCCGAACTTACGCGCCTCTTGCACACCGGCTGGATTTGCAGCCACGACGTATCAGAAGACATCGTCAGCGACCCCGATACTCGTTTCATGTCGGCATTCTGGACTTCTCTCATGCAGGAATCCGGTACCAAGATGAAGCCAAGTTCAGCTCTGCATCCATAAACGGACGGGCAAACGGAGCGGGCACATCAAACCGCTCAAATGATGCTTCGTACGCTCATCCGTCCGGATCAGAAGGATTCGGTTGACCGCCTCCCTGACATCGAGTTCACCTACAACACTTCGTTGCATCTGGCGATCAGCGTGACTCCATTCGAGTTGCACCACGATGGTCGGAAAGGCCGTATCTTCACTGATCTTCTCCTCCCACGAACAACCGACATAGACGCTGCTTGCTGCCCCACTTCCGTCTAGAAGTACAGGGAATTGTTGGCTCAAGCCCGCGCGAACATGCAAAAGGCTCAAGTCTGCATGCAGCAGCAAGCCAACAGGCGTCGCGTGCCATGTCCCATCCGCGCCAGTGACCTGGTTTGGGTCTCCGCGGAAGAGTTTGCACTCGAGCAGGATGTTTCGCGCAAACTACTTCCCAAGTGGTTTGGACCATGGCCCGTAACATCAACCGCGGGCGATGAGCCCGATGACCCCTCATTTGTGATCAACATCCCCCCGCATATGACGATCCATCCAGTCTTTCATGCCTCGAAGCTAGCAACATATACACCAGCTAAGAGCGACGACTTCCCAGGCCAACGATCGCAAGATCCTCCATCTATGGATGGTCATCAGGAAGTTAACCGCTTCATCACGGATCGCAAGTACGGCAGCAAGCCTCGATAGTACAAAGTTACCTTCAAAGCATGCGATCCCAAGGACAGTCAAAGGATTTAGGGAGCAGATTTGAAAGCATCCACACCGCTCATCTACACTCACTACGAACAACGAAGGTTAGCTAAGGGAGTTTCACGACCTGCCCCTCCCACCCGGACTTTGGTCCCTCCCTCAGACAGACAACTTCGCCCTCGCTTGTAAGCTCGGTCTTTCAAGGAGGGGGGGGGGCACATGGGCCTGCAGGGCCCGATTAGCGTTCTCGGCCTAAAAGCCTGAAGACGATGGATGGTGGCGAAGCTGCCGAATCGGTTGTCGATGGTGGTGAAACCATGCATGCGGTAGATTGTTGCACGTGGAGTGGTTGGTCCAACGGTGGGACCGAGTGGACAACATAATCCTCATAAGTGAACCAAGGACTCATGACATTCGCATCCTCCCCAGATGTGTAGGAGGTCGCTAGCAAGGCGGCCGAATCTGGCGGAGTGAGAGGTGGAGTCGCCTCACCTCCAGTGCAACTCAGTTTCTCGAGTTGATGAGAGGTCGAACATCCTCCTTGCCTTGATCCGGGCATTGGGAGGTCTTATGCTTGGTGCTGTTGCACCAATAGCAGCAGCCATACCGGCCGTGCCACTTGTATTCGGCCTCGGTCAAGTGAGACTTGACCCATGGTGTTGGCTGTCCGTTTCCTGCCGGCGATGCGGTTTTCGCCTTCCCTTTTCCTCGGGAGTTGTTGTTGCTTCGCGGCTGGATAGCGGCCACATGATCTCCCTCACGTGATGCTTGGGTGACTGCTAGGTCTTCCACAATGTTGTCCGGTGGACTGCAGCGACATGCTGCAGACGTGGACCAAATTTTCCTTTCTCCACATAGGTTGGCGACCACGCCGACTTCTCGTGTGCGGCCGCCCTGTTGGTCTTGATGATCTCCCTTGCCTTGTTGATGATTTCGGCGAAGGTCGTGTATTGCTCGCGATCACCAAGTGCGAGGCTCAAGGCGGCACATGACCGGTTATAGAACTCCGGCGCAGATGCGAAAATGGCAATCAAGATCGGGCGTTGCCACGATCTTTTGCCATTCCGTGAGCCAGTCACGTGTTGTTGTGTTGCCTTGAGTTATGCTGAAGAGGCGGTTGATGGCGAGTGCTGGGGCGTCGTCCACGATGAACCGCTTCTTCCATAGCCTCGTCAACTCGTCCCACGAGGTCTTCTTATGTAGATCGGCGACCTGGACGTCGTGGATGGTTGCCAGGTGGCTGGGCCAGATCTGGCATCCGCCCTTTGAGTTGAGGAACAACGCGCCGATGTACGAGTGCTCGGGGACAAAAAGAATCCGAAGCTCCGTCGTAACGCCTTCCCACCAGGGGACCGGGTCTTGATGCGTATAATCATGGAACTTTTCGATGTGGAATGTCGGCATCTTGTAGTGCTGCGCACTGGTGTTGCCATCCTTGTTGGGCAGCTGGTGCAGTTGCTGAACCTCGGTCTTCACGGTGTCCAGCTGCTTGCTGATGATGGCTGGTGCAGTGAAGGTGCTGATGTCGCCGAGCATTGCGACTACGTGGTCAACTCCTCCAATTGGCGGGTAGAGGGTGCACTGCTGGACTCGCCAGCATCTGGTCCTGGTTCAACTTGCTCCAAGTCCTGTACACGGGAATCAAGTGCCCGTGTAGCATCCTCGTGCAGATCCTTGTGGTTCCGCACCACCCGTCGGAGATTCGCCAGCTCGCACTGCAGGTGGTTACAAGTATAAACCAACCGGGTCACGAGTTTGGCGAGAAATTCCTTGTGCTGCTCTTCCGGTGTCGCGTCTTCGTGGTTCTTGGATGGTTCAAAATGCCAGAACTTGAGCTTTTCGATGCTGGCGGCTTCGTGCCGCTGTAGCAGATCCTGGGCCTCCTTGAGGCGGACCTGGGCATCTGTGTCAGCTTCTGCCTGAAGTCGCTGCTTTTCAGCTACTGCCGCCGCTTCAGCCTGTAGGCGGGCAGCCTCGGCTGCCGCCTGACGCTGTTCCTCAGCCTCGATCAGTGCGAGCTGAGCTTGGAACCGCTGTCGGTACTTGGCAATGGACTCATTGGCCAGTTGGCGTGGCATGCCCAGAACTGAGACCGTCATGGTGGCGGGGCACTGCTGACATGGCACTGCTGACGTGGCACTGTTGCTGACGTGGCACTGCTGATGTGGCACTGATGACATGGCACTGTACCAAACCTGGAATGCAGGCAAAGGGTTGGGTGGGAGGGAAAACGCAGGTAGGTAACCAACCAAAGTATACTTTCCTCCCGGTCATAATCAACAGACTAAAAAAAATAAAATAAAATAAAAGAAGAGACTCATGATCACTCATCTCCCTTTTTTTTTTTTTTTTTTTTTGAAAATCTGTCGATTTGATATCAGTGAGGCACTTTATGGAGGAGTGCTAAGAGTAAGATTTAGGCAAGGCTTCGCCAAAATTTCGGCTTTTCCAAAAAAATTGCGATTTTGAAAAAAAAATTGTGCGAAATAGAATAGAGATTCGATTTTCAGAAAATACTAAATCCAGTTTCCGAGAATATGACAACCTCTATCGTTATCCTATATGCCTAGAAAACGAAATGATACCATCAGAATTTTTTGGCTATTTAGAACGAATGCTAATATCAGAAATTTTCAGATAAAACGAAATGCTACTATCACAGTCTATCAGAAATTTTCAGATACTTGAAATGCGAGAAAGATTTCTTTTTTTTTTGCAGAGATTTGACGAAGTCCTACTTGATTTACTAATAAACAATCAATCAATTAATCAATCAATCAATCATTCAACAATCAGAAGATCAAGCAAGCTGGCTACTTGATTGGGCGGATCCTCTGATTGATAGGTCAGCTCCGATACCAAACTGTCGCATACCGTAAAGGTGCAGACGAGAACAAGAACCGACCTCTCTCACTTAGTACAAGATAGCCCAGCGGAAGGCTAAAATACCAATGATCCGAACAATCAATGTCGCAATGCAGACCAAACATACATCATCATCATTCCATGGTGTGAAGGGGCCTGGCGCTCACACAGGAAGAATGCGCCAGTCCCCAACCATACACAGACGAAGAAGAGGGGGGGTTAGACGAAGAAGAGGGGAAGATGGGAATGTCGTCAACACCAAGTCTTCAGTATAGGTCCCAAATAATCCCTCGTCCAATGTCTCAATCCCAAAGTCGAGTCTGAATCCAAATGTCGTCAAGTCCCAAAGTCACCAATCTCTCTCTCTTTCTCGTAGTCTGTAGATACTGAGAAGTTAGGTAGCGAGAGGGTAAGGGAGAGATGGTGGACTTAGAAGAGGAAGAAGAAGGACTCTCTCTCTCTCTCTCACTCTGGTACTAACCTGTGAAGGTGGCGCCTTGTTGCAGGTACACCGAAGATGAAGCTGGAACTATGGCGCCACAGGTAAGTCTCCCTGGCCTCCGCCAACCATCTCTCTCTCTCCAACGCTACTCTAGCTCCTAATAGCGCCCAGCGCTGAAGACTACTGCTAATGCTGCTACTACTACTATTACTGCAGCGCTCCTCCAGAGTGCTGCTGCTGAATCCTGGAGACTGCCTCCTGCCTCCTGCACATGAAGTGCCTGGGAAGTTCCTATGAACTGCCTCGTGACTACCTGCAGCCTGCAGGGCAGGCCGGTCTTATATAGTGCTGGCCGGTCCAGGAGGCTGCTCTTGCCAATGCCAAAACGTGCCAGACCCTGGTGTTGAAGTTCAAACAAGGGCTGTCTTGAAAACAGGCCAAAAATGGCCTGTGCTAAAACCCTGGTCTGATGCGTAAGTTTCAGGGCAGGTCGATCTTATGAGGGCCTGAAAATGGCCCTCCGTTTCAGGCTGAAAAGACTCAGGGCCTGGAGGGCCCTGTTTTAGGCTGAAACGACATAGGGCCTGTAGGCCCTCATTTTCAGGCTTTCAGGCTGAAAACGACACAGGGCCTGTAGGCCCTTGTTTTCAGGCTTTTAGGCTGAGAACGCTGGTCGGGCGCTGCAGGCCCTTGTGGCTGCGCAGCATGCCACAGGCTGACTGATCGCTGCCTCTTTATTTATACTGTTTCGTTTGGTGGTCCGGGCCTGCCTGATGTCCCAGGCCCTCAAGATGTGCAATCCCACTCTGGTATTTGCTGCAAAATGGACTGGACTGGGACTGCCCTTTTGATTGTCCCTTCGGTGTTTGACTTGGGACTCTTGACATTTCAGACATGGACAGACTGCCCTTTCAACCTGTGAGCCATCGAGTTGACTCTTCAAGCACTGTTCTAGCCACGACCTACTGACCCTTTAGAGGACGTATGGCCAGTTGACCGTCTGAAAGGTCAACTGTAAATTCGCCGTTTTAGGAAACTTAAAGACGACCCTTGAGACTTCTAAACAACTAACCTATGGATGAAATCCACATGACCTAAGCTACACAGACAAAACATTTGTACACGGTTTTAGGGACAGGTTGCGGGTTGAAAGAGCACAGGGTCAACGGGCAACTATACAGTGGGCTAGGGAAAGTCTGGGGATCGAATCCTGGTATCTGCAATGTTAAGCGAACAGGGTGAAACCCTTTCTAAAATTTGGAGCATTACTCAATTTATGCATGTCATCCTTGCGCAGGGGCCATGCAAATCTTCTCTGTATCGTTCCAATTTTAACGGATGTCCCGAACCCTTTCATTTTTATCAAACTGCCAAAATTATCACAGCAAAGCAGCCTTTCTGGTGGTGAGGTATCAGCAGCGCTGGCCCCTGGAACACCAATAGCACCACTCCCTATTTACCGGGTTTTACCCTATAAAGAGTTTAATGCATGGCTGTGCCGGCAACCGGCCGGTTGGACCGGCCCGGATCCAACCGGGCCGGTTGGACCCCCGGTGGTCCAACCGGAATTCCGGTTGGGTCCAAAAGTGGGTCAAATTTTTTTATTTTTTTTTTTGGAAAACATGGTTGGACTGCGCTAACGGAGATCTCCCCGAATCCGCAAAGAAAACTTTGAACAGAGAAGTTTCGTTTGGGGGATTGGGGGGTTGGGGGGGGGGTATTTCAGGGGTTGGT
>BFEA01000011.1:6174503-6191282 GCA_003427395.1 Chara braunii
GGGATCAATGCGATGGAGGGCACACCCAGGGGAAAGGAAGATGGGGGAGTCTTATCATCCCCCTCATCATCCCAACAAACCCCGGTCCCCCCCTCAGACCCGCCGGATGAAGGGCTCATGGGAGGCATGTCCTTGAAAAGGGACAGAGGCCTCAGTCCTTAGCCAAAACAAGGGTCATGGTCGTACCGATGCGGAAGGAGGGGGGGTGGGAACTGGGCTTGACGGACCCGCCCAACTTGCAGTATGGCAGAGTCACCCTACAAGGATGGGTCCCTAAGGTTCCGCTATGGTTGTCAATGGGGGAAGAAGCCTTCCAGATGGAGATGAGGGAGTTTTTACGTCAAACATTCCAACCAGGAGCAATTGCAACTAGGAGAGTCACCTACAGCCAGCATGCGCTCGCAAACACTTATTTATACATGTTGTTTGAGCCAGGCAAGGAAGCTGACCTGAGGTGGTTCTCACAAAACGCAATGTTCGACCTTCAACTTTTAAAAATTAAAAGCAGCGGAAATTGGACAGACGAAGATGTCAGGGCGACACATCTCAGGATTTTGTAGGAAGGCTGCTTGCAAACAGCAGGTGCGAAGGAAGGTGACTGGGATTTGGTGGAGTGGGAAGTATTGTGACGAGAGATGACAACGGCCCGGAAAAGAGGTTCAAAAAATGAACTTGATAAGGATTCTATATGGGAAGGATAGGGAAGGGGTGAAAGGTAAGAGGAAGGCTGACCTGGATCTACAATCCCTAAATGTGAATGGCCTGGCCTCGGCCTCCCCTCAGAAAAAAAAAACAGACAATGTGGGAGCAATTAAGAGGGGTAGAGGGGAGAGACTGGCCAGACGTCATCTGCATTCAGGAAACCCACCTTATGGACACGGCGGAACATCACCATGCATTTCGGGCGCACGCTCCACGGGCCGGAAGTGCGGGGGTGGCCATTTGGGTTTCCCCCAACTCAAGAATTGAACTTGTACACTGGGAAGTTGACCAAGAGGAGGGGTGATGGGTATATATCCTAGAATGTTGGAGCTGGAAGTAGTGCAGATTGTCTGTGTGTATGGGCTTAACGAGGTGGGAGCCAGAAGGGTCTTTTTTGAGTCTATCAAAAACAAGATCCCAGATGGGATCCTGACCATCCTGGTGGGGGATTTTAATGCGGCCCTGGACCGCTGGTTGGACAGATGGCGTCTCCCCTCCCCATGCCCAACATACGTGGAGGTTGATGAACAAATTTTTGCAAATCTATGCGGGTCGCTGGGCTTGTATGATCCTTTTTGTTCCCGAATAGGCGTGCCTTCTCCTGTTATAGAAAAAATGAACTGGAGAGAATTTCGAGATCAAGAATCGATTTGATTCTCTTATCACTCTGTCTAGTACCGTGAACATGAGTTTTCAAAAAAAAAAAAAAAAAAGATCAAGAATCGATTTGATATTGATTATCGCAGGACCTGGAAGGGGCTCTTCAGATAGCAGAGGCATTTCCACAAAGCGTGTACCCCGGACTGGACCATGCAATGTGCACTGTCATCTCTCCCTTAGAAAACGGTCGGACCAGGGGGCGGACTTCTTCAAACTCGACACTTCTCTACTAAAAAAAAAAAAAATTCAAAACTTCATTTATGATGTGTGGCAGTATTGGAAATCACACAGGGATGCACTTCACAATGATATTTTGTGGTTTAATAATGGACTGACTTTTGCTGCCATAAAATCAAGTGAATTCGCTAAGGGCTTGCTGCCCAAAGACATACAGAGGAAATGAAATTACACCAACATCATCATCAATTGAAACAACAGGAGGAACAAAATGAGGAAACGGACTTGGGGGGGCTCTCAACTGCCATAGAGGCGAGAGAGGCGCGCCTGCTAACTTATATGGAACACAGATGGCAAGGAGTACAAATCATAAGGAAGTTGCCCATATATAAAATAGAGGGATTAATGGATGCCCCTTTTTTTGCCATGTTCAAACTAAGGACGGATAGGACCGCCATAGAAGCATTGCATGATCCGTTACAACCCCAGGGCCCGCTGGCCACGTCGATACCCCACTGCGTCCAGATAGCAAGGAGTTTCTTTCAAGACCTCTTTAAGTCACGAAGTAAGGACATATCGTATGAACAAAGAACGACAAATACAGATGAATTCTTATTACCACTGCAGAAACACCTCTTGAAGCAACCAAAGAAAACCCTTGAGTTACCTCTGACAAAGGAGGAGGTATGGTCGGCACTGATGTTAATGAAGGAGGAGAAAAACCCGGCGATAGATGGGCTCCCCAAAGAGTTTTGGGAGACCATGTGGAGTACCCTATCACACGATTTGATGGATTATTACCACGAGGTGTGGTCACGGGTCAGATGGGGGAATTGGTGGGACAAAGGATTGTCACATTACTGCATAAGAAAAGGGACAAAATGAACAAAAGGAATTACCGACCAATCACCTTGCTAACAATGGTCTACAAAATGCTGGCAAAAACCTTGGTGAACCGTCTGGTTAGTGTGATGGTAGATATTATTCACCCAACACAGACGGGCTTCATCAAAGAACACAAAATCCAGGACAATATCTTACTGGTCAATGAGTTCATTAAACTGTCAAGATGATCTAAGGATAATGCTACCATTATCTTTGTAGACTTTGAAAAAGTGTATGATCACGTTGATTGGTTCTTCCTAGACAAGTGTATGGAAAGAATGAACTTTGGGTCAACCTTTAGAAGGTGGATTGAGATCCTACATCTAAATGCCATAACGACGATCCAGGTGAATGAAAGATTGACACCTTCCATCCACCTGGAGCGGCCGGTGCGACAAGGGGACCCCATTGCCCCCTTCCTTTTCGTCATCGTCATGGAGGCCCTAACAACAAATTTGAGGGCCCATAAGAACCTTCGTAAAATACAGATCTTCTTCATCCCAGAGGATGCAATTCCGGTTTGTTCACTCTTTGCAGATGACCTTACCATAATGGCAGATGCATCCCAAGAAAACATGCTGGAGGTCCAAGCACTACTGGACCGTTTTTGTTCCTTGTCAGATATGACAGTCAACTGGGTCAACAAAGCACAGGGATGGTGGATACACTACCAAGGGGGGAGACCGTTGGAAACCCCCAGTATTAGATAGATGCCTAAAGAAGCCCCAATCAGAATACAGGGGGTTCATATGACAGCAGAGGGGCGGCCACCATTGAATGACGAGCGGCTCACTCAACCGGTCCTCGAAAAATTGACCCACTGGAAGGACCGACAGACCTCACTAATGAGCCGCTCCTTGGTGATCAATAACGTAGTCATGACAACCCTATGGTACAAGACCACAATCTGGACTCTCAGCAAACCTGCAGCCGCTTCCCTTCAAAGACAGGTGGCGGTCTGCGTATGGAGAGGAAACCATGAGTGCCCTAAAGTTATCAGTAGAGTGGCCTAGTTGTCAGTCATACAACCTAAATCTAGAGGAGGATTGGGGATTGTCAATCCAATTACCCAGGCGATGGCCCTAGCCCTCCAATGGGTGAAAGGTCTGTTGTTCTCTACGTAGGCGCCATGAAAAGAAACCCCTGGCACTGCAGCAAATAGTTAGGCTGGCGCCACTTGCCCTCGAGGCCGATCCAGAAACATGGCTTGATGACAAATATTGGACTATAGCTAGGAAACCAGCGCGAGCCAGCAATGACGGGGAGTCCGATAGACATGCATCCAGACAAGACTTAAAAAAGGACCCCCTTTGGGACACCATACTGAGGACATGGCGGAAGCTGCCCTGATAAAGTCCCACCCAAGCGCTGGAAAGAAGTGACCCCACAAACCGATGGATAATAGACCAGTATAGCAGGGTCCTCCACAGCAGCAAGAACCCTTGGAGAGGTTGGGTCAGGAATGGGATCCTGAGAGTCAAAGACATCTGGGATCAAGAAATCAAGGACTGGCTGTTGGAGACCCAATTGAGGAGAAACTGAGATATTGTCATAAGGTGGGAGAGGCGATGGAAACGGTTAATTTTTGCTATCCCCCTGCATTGGGTCCAGATCCTTCGGAAAAGGCCGTTGGTGGAGGAAGGGGATTGGGTAGAGTTCTGGGGAACAGGAGGGGTGATTGGAAACATAGTATATACCCAACCAACGGGTGCGGGGGAGGAACAGGAAGTGGTTGCCAATCGGTTCAGGATAAGGGCAGATAACAGTTCGGAACGGATACAACCAAAAGAAACAGGATGGTACCCGAGGGCTGGGGTTTTCCAGATCCACGTCCCTAAGGAGAAAGACCAATGGTGGGCATACAAACCAAATAAACCAATTCAGGAACTCTCCCTGGATCCCAGTGAATGGGTATGAACTCTTCAATATGGTAGGGGAAGATCTGGGAAAAGGCGGCTGCATATGCTTTCGGTCAAGGCCACTTACCGAATGCTGCGACCAAGAGTTAAATTGAGGAATGTGGTTGAGTTGCGCTGGATGAAACATCTTAACATAGGTAGGGATACACTGTGATCAGTAAAGTGGTTTAAGGCAAATAAGGCTATGCCAGCAAAACTAGCCCCAGTACAATGGCAAGTGGAACACAAGTGCCTGCCGACCAATGACTGGTTAATAAACAGAACGCACCTAGAACAAAAGTGGTTGGTGTTTCCCTGGTGCAGGCTATGCACAAAATCTTTTCCATCCAAGAAATGGCCTGAGACGATAGAACACATGTTTCTGCAGCGCCCGGCAGTGGTATGGCTGTGGAGGTGGTGGGACGGCCTCTGGAGACAAATGGGCGCTTCACAGCCCTGGCCATGGGACTGGAGGGCTCTCCTCTGCGAAGCATGGGCCCGGTGCAAGCCATCACCTTATGTTTAAAGTGGGGCGCCAAGCCATTATCTGGGCTATCTCGTGGCGTGGGTGCACACTGGACATGGAAGGGGTTCGCCGGGATGGCACAAAGTTCATTAAGTCCATTAAGGAACAAATACAAGAAGATATCACTATCCAAAGGGTAAGAGTAAAACAGAAGATCACATTTCTACACTCCAAACAGGAAATCAGACAAAATATTGAAAGCTTCAGCGAAGATTGGCTGGGCGGGGATCAAGGGGGTTGGATTGCAAAGGTTGCGTGGAAGGGAAGGGAGAGGGGGGGGAATGAAGTAGGAGACAGAGAAAGGGGACTACCATCTATGCTTTCTGGACTGGACGAAGATCGACCCCTCTATCCCGCTTCGGCTTCTTGCAGTTTTCGTTGAATTTTTCCTACCTCCACCCCTGGCTTTGGTGGACATGGAATGGTATGGGGGAGGTAGTGGGTAAATGGCAGATCGGGGGTATGCGGGGCAAGGAGGTAGGGGGCTGGGCAAAGGTAGGTCTAGGTAGGGGAAGGAAACCCCAGGCAGGTTGGGAGATGTCGGAGACCTTCGGGGTCAGGTTCATCTGGCTGCGGGTTACGTACTTGCAGGGATCTGTCTTCTGTTGAAAGGGACGCTGGACCCGTTTTCCAGCAGGTGATGCTCCCCACCAATAGATGGGGCCTCCCTCACAGTACTAGAGGTGTCTGCTCTTATCAGCACCCCTAGGAGAGTGTTTGCTGTATTAACAACAACAACAACAAAAANAAAAAAAAAAACAAAAAAAAAAAACATGAAAACGATAAGCTAGAAATAAAATAAAGAAAAAAAAAAGAAAAAGAAAAAAGAAAAAGAAAAACGAACCATGACCAGCGTAATCGCCCACCTGCAGGTCGGGAGCAGCCCCCGCATGATCTCTCGTGAACAGGGATCTGGCTGCTACGGGGTTCCCCGTATGCCTACAATTAGTAGTAGTGGTGGGTAGGTAGTTAGTGTGAGGTGAAATTGAGAGAAGAACGTAGCTTTTAAAAAAATAACGTTAAGCAAAGGATTTTTTTTTTTTTTTTTAAGCAAAGGATATTGCATTAAGTCCGTACTTTTTTATTGTTATTCAGATTTATTTGCGTAATGAAGATTACTACACAGCTGTCATGTACGGTGAAAGTTGCAGTAACTATCTGTATTTGGCCTGAAAGTTGCCCTAAATTCTGGTATGATGACCATGTGTTGTGTTCGGGGGAATATGGCAGGGCAAGAGCTCACTCAGAACACAGCCATACTGAGCACTGAAAGATGCACTAATTATCCGCATACGACCTGAGACTTGCACTACTGTACCTGGCCTGAAAGCTGAACTCAGTACATGTATCTCGCCTGAAAGCTCGACCTAGTACATGTAGCCAGACTACCAAGTAAATAACGGGGGGGCATTATAGTTGGGGGAATAGGGTCGGGCAGAACAGAACGCCAAAGTGCTGCTGTTACTCAATACGCAGGGGAAATACTAGATGGGAAGCGCCGCCACTGACAAAATGCTCAGTCTTTGCGTAAGACGCGCCCCGTCCTCCCCCCGCCCCCCCCCAATGCTCAGTCTTTGCGTTAGCCACGCCCCCTCCTCCCTCCCCTCGGGGGAGAACAGATTGCAGATTCTTGCCTCAGTAGTCGCCTGGCTGCAAAAGCTCTGGAACAACTCTTCAAGTAGGCAGGGGACTTAGAGATAGCTGCCTGTGCTGATAGTCTTATATATTGTACGACTACCGTCCACCAGCTCATCTAAATACCCAGTCAAACAGCATTGATGGCTTCCTCAGAGAAGGACTCGGTAGTGGTCAACGGGGTAAACTGTTTTCATTGCTGAAATCAGTTTTTTTTGGCCAAATCGTTTTTTTTTTCGTTTTTTTATTAACCCAGTTTCCCTGCTACTAAGGGGGACAATACGAGCGTTCTCCCCTAGTCGGTCTCCTGGATGCTCCAGTCTATTGGTGGGGAGCCTCACCTGCTGGAAATCGGGTCCAGCGTCCCATAAGACATGAAAGTTCTGCTTTTTACGCTGGACACACAGGCCCAGCGTCCATCTATGACTACTGTCCTCCACATCAGTAGTCTTCCTTTTCTAAAAGGGCTACGGCCTTGAGATATCGTCATTTGAATTTTGAACTGAACGGCCCCAGGTAATTCAGAATTGCAGTATTTTAGTCAACTGCATCCAATGGAGTTCGAACTCAGGTCTGTATTTCAACAGTTCAGTGGTGTACCACATGAGCTGGGCCAGTTGGCGGCGGTACCTCAATAGCCTTCCTTATGACTCCAGCCTCTCTTATCAAAACCTGACCGGTCCAGCAGATATTCTGCATCCCGGTGCATGGGAGGTCTGCAAAGTCGTAAGAGCACATATGGGGGTGATGCCTTGCCTCCAATCCTCCGTCCGCCTATCAAGACGCTCAGACTGTGTGTTGTCATGTTGGCTATGCACAACTCCACAAAAAAAAAAAAAAACTGTGCCAGACTGTGTCCTCGGACTTTCACCAACTCATCAGGGGGTTGAAGCCCCTATAGACAGTCTGCCCAGGACGCATTTGACGAACGGATGAGGACTCACCACATCGCCCAGAGTTAAACTTAGCAGTACCCCTGAGAAAAAAGGTTGACTTCACTCACACTAAACCTGCAATCCTAGCAGACTGTCGGTCGAGACCCCTGACAAGAACAGCAGTGAGTCTGAGGACAGTGCATATGGAGTCTATGGACGATTGGTGCGAGGTAGGTCGACAGTTAATCCTTTGGTGAAGAAGCAAACAACGTTGTTTGACCGGGTATTAAAATGAAATAGGAAATATGTAGATGTACGTCTACTACCGTCTTCACCCGAATAGAACACCCATCGCCCGGTCATTATAGCTGTATTTTGCACAACTTTCAGTCCATATGCAGCTATAATTACCCGGCGTTTTCTTCGGGTGAAGACGGTAGCAGGGATGACCCCAAGCAGCAGCCACGATTCCCTTAACCTCAATGCGGACAAGGGTATCATGCGCGTGTGTATGTATTCACATATTTCCTGCCAGTGTTGGTAAAACCAGAGTCACTAATATGCACTCATATTTTCTGCCAGTGTTGGTGAAACCAGACTCGGTCTGATGCCTCCCAGAAAAGAAGGGACGTTTTCATTGAACAACAAAATAGGTAGCTTAGGCGTCCCTTTTCAAGTCTTTTTTCGACGGGTAATCCCAAGGTTTGGTTACTGATTCTGGCTGTCTTTGCACGTGTGTAGTCCGACCTGGCTAACTGCATGATGCACACTGTTTACCTTTTTTTTTCTTCCGGTTTTTAAACTTTTTTTCCTGTGGCCTGATGGACTGCAGATCAGATATTAAACTGATCAGAACAGAATACGACACTTTATCTATTTTTAGCCAAAAGGCCCAGCCGAGAAAGGTATCTGTTAAATTCTGTTTAGCTATGTTGCTTCTCAGGCACAGCAGGGAGAGAGCCTTGATGGCGCTAGCGGCCAGCATCGCCTCAGGATGAGAATAGCATTCCGGATACCAAACCAGAAATAGCAATTCAAATACCAGACCAGAATAGCATTAATTTTTTGATACCAGACCTGTGCAGCTCCTTGCTGGCTTCTTTCCCAGAACAATGCCACAGTATCATGACCTGTACTTGGACCGGAAACAGGGAAAGTATATACACTATTATACAGTCATGTTGGGGAGTTATATATTTGGGAGAAGAAAATAAGGGGTGCCGGTTATTACCAGATCAGCTAAGTCTATTGTTCAGCGTTAGAAGGTCCAACTTGGCATAACCGTCTCTCTGCAGAGACAGACTACACAACTAGTATGCAGCATTGATGCCAACAGTTTTGGGCCTATGGTCAATTGAGCAGAGACTGTTGGGAAAGTACCGAGAAAAATCATGAGAGCAAGGGCATTGCTGCGCTACAATCGTCCCGGAACATTCAGAATGTTGAACTCCTCCGGATGCACCTGCTCCAGAAAGGCATCCAAATTCATGTAGAATGTTGAGTAGTGGAACGAGGACTCAGTAGTTGCACCACTCACCATCCACCAACAATCTGACTGTATCTAGATGTGTCCAGATGCATTCACAATCTTGGCAGATGGCCAGTGGTGCAACTCGGCCCGTAGCTACTACCTTCCTCTCAGACTGGTACTACTTAGTTGAGGACGAGAGCGAGAGAAAAACCGCGACAGCTGTAAATTCTGAGTTGTATATATAATTTTTTCTGAGTTGTATATATCATTTTTTCTGAGTTGTATATACAAACCAGAATCTGATTTCAAAAGCAATGCAGCAGGTGAGCAGTTCCACAGTTCAAGCTGTTGCATTGCTTTTGAAATCAGATTCTGCAGTTTTCACAGGAGCTTGTGGAGGGCTGCTGAAAACATTCTGCTGAAAACTTTCCCTCCACAAGATTCTGCAGTTTTCACAGGAGGGTGCGGAGGCTGCTCACTTCACAATTTGAAGCACAACAACAGGGCTCTCTTTTTTAAAAAGGACAATGGCCTTGAGATATTGTCATTGAAGTGACTGGCCCCAGGTAATTTATTATCCTTTTCTGCTCATCTCATTGCATCTGGATTCGAACTTGGGTCTGCATTTCAACAGTTCTTGTTTGTACCAACTAAGCTACTAGGCCCGTTGGTAAGCACCACTTTTTGTCTTGATCGTAGCTGCTGCTTCTCTCTCTCTCTCTCTCTCTCTCTCTCTCTCTCTCTCTCTCTCTCTCTCTCTCTCTCTCTCTCTCAAACGTAGCTGCATCATTTTCTGGCTTCAGGGACATTTGGCAACGACATCAGCAGCAACTGTCTGGTTGTCGACGAAAGGCATGCATGCAAGTGGCCACAGTACGCAAAGGGACTTCGGAGACCACATTGCATGTTTAGCTGCTCGGACCTCTTACGACCAGAATAATCCGTGTTGTGGATTTATCGTTGAAACTTAGACACAAAACTTATAGGAATGCCCCTCTCCTGGGCTGACAAGTGGATGTTAGTTCGCTGAGACACACTCCTGGAAAAGGCCTCGCCTTCTATTGTCTGGGAACATGGTTGGTTGTGCAGGCTGTTAGATATGTTCGAGGGTTTCGGATATTATTCGGGCGGATGGGCGGACGGGCGGACGGACAGATGCGGTCCTTTTTTTTACAATTATCTCTCTCCAAGTCTGTCAGATCAATTAGAAGAATGTCAGAGTGATGACTCATGACTTGAAAAAGACAGGCAACATAAGAAAAAAAAACAAAAAAAAGGAATATTTTTCAAAAACGAAAAAGACAGGCCCAGGGCATACTCACACTGCTGGGACTACCAACAGGCCTACGGGCCTGCTTGCACTACTCTCCATACGCCAAGTTTGGCGAGTAGGCGCCTAGTTGCACTTACTCGCCAAACTTGGCGAATGAAAAATATGTCAGACTGCTCGCCACACCCCCGACACAAGTTGTGGCGAGTGTTTTTGGTTTGTACGCCTGTGCACAGCGGTTTGTGGAGGGTGGTCCTCGGACCTCTCCACAAAACAACTTTCTGGAGAGTGCACGGCTTCACGGGTCGAGATCAGTCAGACAATTTTTTTTTACTTTTCTGTAGAAGAAATATTGTGGCGAGTAAGTGCAACCAGGCCTCCAGTTCGACACGATTCTCATTTTTTTCACTCTCCACCTATCCACCACGAATTGTGGCGGATGGCGAGTAGTGCAACTAGGCCCTACCTCACGAACTGTTGAAATATGAATCAGGCCCAAGTTCGAATCCAGCTGCAATCAGATGGACAGAATAAAATATCTCTGAATTACCTGGGGCCGGTCAGTTCAATGATGATATCAACTGTTACTCGATGGGGGTGGGGGAAGATGACAAGGGAGGCACAGTTACTGGCAAATGCTTGGTCCTGATGTTAGCTGGGCCCCCACCGGCAGCCCCAACCCTGCACCCTAAACGCTAGGGCAAAGGGGCAAACATGCCGTTACCTCTCTCCACCGAGAGAGGTATCCTCCCTTCACCGAAGAGAGGTAGAAAGCTATGCTTGCAGGGGTCCCCTGCATACCCTTAGGAGTAGTGGTAGGTTGGTAGTGAAAGATTAAAAAAAAAAAAGATATGTTCCATGACATGGCAAAACGCCAGTTAAAAATATGTGTGGTGAGAAAAAATATATGGCTTCCCCCCATGAGGAGACGGCAGCTTAAAAAAAAAAAAAAAAAAAAAAAGACAATATCGGAAGGCCGTCGCCCTCCTTTCAAAAACAAATAAAAAATAAAAAAATAAAACACCACTGCTGGGACTTTTTCTACTAACCTATGGATGTCGTCGCCATACACTGCTGGGGGTCAGGTCGTACTCATACTGCTGGGACTTTTTCTAATGTTAACCTATGGGCATCGTCAATGTCTGGCCATTATTGCAATGAGCTACATTAGAGCAACCGCTAGTCTGAGGACATAGAGCGTCGTTAGACACTGCTTGGTGACGTGAAATCCACAAGGACGCGCTCGTTCCACCTGTCCTTGGGGACGAAATTGAAAAAGAAATGTGAAAACGCCACAAGGAAAATGCCTTGTGGCGTCCTTGTGGCCTCGGCCAAAATTCCCTCATCCCCAAGGGACCTCGTGAGCTCCCTTGGAGCTCAAGGAACCGTGATTCACGGAGCGACGAAGACATGTGTCAAGGGAGAGTTTTGGTTCTTGGGTGGTCCAGATGTGGTCCAACGACATTAGCACGGACATCCCCGCCCTGCAACGTCTGCGTAGTTCCCAAATGGCCCCCAATGGCTACTGTTGGCGGTGGGCTGGCATCATCGCTTTCGGCCGGTATCATGTGGTCTCCCGCACTCGAGGAACGTCAGCAACGGTCGAGAAAGCCTTCAGTCCGTCCACGGAAGAGGTTTCCGCATGAGTGTCGTGTTCCCACACATGTCGTCACGTGCTGCACGTCCGACAAGACTCTTGCCTTCTCCGCCGTTGTGTGTTAGATGTCTGACAACAGACATGTCATTGATGCCCTCTCCATCATGAAGTTCATGGCCGACCAGTACCACAGGCTCCCTCTGCTGCTCCACGTCCCTGTGCTGCTTCTGGTGGTCCCTCTGCTGCTCCTCAACGCTATGCTGTTTCTCGTTGAACTAGTCATCCGTGGCGTCATCGCATTGTCGAGGGTCTTCCCACGCCCCCCCCGTCCTGCGTTTGATCCACCACCTCGGTGTCGCTTTTGGAATGACGCCGCAACCCAAAGTGTAGCACAACTCGATGACAGCCTCCGAACTTGCTACGTAGTCGGGGCCGTCATCCGCAGCTTGCATAAACGTCCTTTTCCTACGCGCTTGCAACTGCTCCTTCATTCGTCCCAGCCCCCTCTCCTGCTGACAACGAAGAACAACGGTTGACGCGGCTGCAGCCACAACTGCCCGCTCAAGCGGTGTCAACAACGCATGTCTGCCCTCTCTGCCGCTCTCCGTCGCCACCACCTCCACAGGGATGACGTCTCTCCACTGTCGTCTCGATCCTCGCTCTCGAGAGACATAACCAGCTCACCCCTCGAGGAGACGTCCACGAAGTTGCCGCCTTCCCGTTGATGTTGTCCCCCTAGCGGTGCGTATGACGGCGTGGACGACGTGGAGGAGAAGCTCGACGGTGATGGACCCATCTGGTGCAAGCTGTCAAGCGCACGTTCCCTGCTGGGGGGAGACCTTCCTGGTCGCGTCACGCAGGATTGGCAGATTCACGAGTCGCTTCACGAAAGAGGAAGTGGCGGAGCCGCTCCGGCCCAGTGCGCCAGCTATACCTCCATCGAGTCCCTACGACAGGATGGGGTTTCGCGAGGTACAACTTACCTCCACCTGTGGGAGTTGTCACCATCCCTTCGGTGGGCGTATCCTTGCCGAGCTACTCAACCACCCGCCGAAACTTTCATGTGCAATTGCGGAGGTGGCTTAGCTGAGGGCGTTTCTCGTACGCCGTAGCATAGGGGGTACGCGCGGTCCACACCTAGCTCGGACCCGTACGCGAACCGTTGCGCGGGGCGATGATCTTCCAAACGTGTTTCATCGTCGGTCGACTAGGTCATCCTAACTTAACAATGCAATACGCAACAAAATAATGAAACTAAAACTCTAACAAGCATATAAGCCTAGTCCCTTGTTTTGTCCAAGTGTTTAAGCGGGGCCTGCACAAAGTTGTATAAAAAGAATGCACTCGCAAAGGAGATCACAACGCTCAGTCATGTGTACTCACTTGATTGGTTATCATGACGACGCTTCATGCGTTACCCACAACAACGCAATCTCTCATGGGTTTCAAAGATGTGTATGACACTAAGGTGTGTCGAAGGCGAAATATTGTGAAGGGACCCTCATTCACAATATTGAACGGCTGGAGGATAAGTTGTTCGGCCCTTGCGGCACCCCTGTCTTTTAGGCAGTGGGTGCCGATAGGCAAGGGGCATAGGTCCGGCTCATGGGGAAACCCTTTTGTGCTGGACCAGAACCTAGGATGTCCTGGACAAGAACCTCGAATTCCAGGCTCGGGACCAACGTCCCACCATTAATCTAAAAAGCAAAGCCCTTTTAAGATGGGTTCGCTCGTTCCTCTCCTGCGGAAACATAATAGAGGGTAATCTCGGGTTAGTGAGTAACTCACCGTGCCCAAGCTGAGTCTTAGTCCAGTCGAAGGTCGAACGCTAAACCTTGCGTTCGACCATTCCTGCCTTTTCGCTCGATGCGAGCGGCAAGAGAAAGTGAAAATGAAAAATAAAAGGGAAAGTCTCAGAGGAAATCAAAAAGAGTCATTCTCATAGCCACAGTTGAATCTTGTCACTCACACCTAGCATTCATAAATATCATCCTCGATTCATGAGCGAACCCTCGCTCCTATACATATCTGCACACATATGAATTCCAACAAAATTCACACGCAAGCGCCACAAACGTGGTCAACTCTTTTGTTCCCAAATGCATGTCCCACACGCCCCTTTCCAAACCCCACTCAACAAAGATATACCCGCCCGTCTCGATTCACACCGCTTTTGCATAACCATTCAACAGAGGCTCCAAGGGTGAAAATTTCTTTCACAGGAAATGCCTTTCGCCTATGGGATCACGAACATCTGGACGTGGGTATCATGGTGGGTAGGAGTTGAGTTGCAAACCGACCTGCTATCAATTCGATAGCAAAAGTTGATGAAGTTCACGATCTTTGAGAGCACTCGCAGGTTATGGTGACCTGCATCACAAAATCAAGGCACGCATCGCCTGTCGAGTTAACAGAGATCAACTCCGTATTGCGTTCTAAACTACTTAGCAGTAACATCCGACAACGATATAAAATTAACAAAAATTTTGGTAGCGTTTCCTTTTGGGAAGTGTAATCGAAGAATATTTACTAGACAAATTTTATGAATAAAACTCGAGACTAAAAAACAATCTGAAAATAAGCTAACCCTTTGGTTTCACTAGAAATTTCAGCAGCACTTCCTTTAGAAAGGAAGACGTTCATAATTCTTACTGACTCCAAAATTAAACTAATCCTATCCTAGTTTACATCTCAGAATCTTGACTAACTTTGAGTCCTTAGCAAAAATTTCGGCAGCATCTCCCCTAAGGGAAAGAGGGTCTCATAATTTCTACTAACCCAGAGGCTAGCCAAAGTCCTACCAAAGCAATCATGCATGAAGAGAAAAATGTGAAAACAAAAGTGAACATCTACCTGCCTATCGCTCAAGCACGAGGCGAGCACTAACACACTAACCTATCAAAACAAATCGACAAAGCAAGTGAGCATAAACAAGATGCAAAAGCAGAACTCAAAACAAAACAAGGGTTCATTAGCCAAAGTTTCATCGTCTGCATTAGCATCTTCATGCCTTTTCCTAATAGAATTGTAACTAGGTTCCTGACTCCAAAATTCCCTTTATTTATTCACAATACAAATGGTTGGGAAACCCGCAGTGGACTCAACCAGTCTCACAAACAACAGGACAAACGACTCGGAAATCCGCAGTGGACTTCATGTAGTCGCCTAGATAAACAAAGTAAAATAGGGTACCAGATGATTGGGGAACCCACAGTGGACTCAACCCGATCGTCTAGGTTTAGCAAAGCAATGCAAACGATCAAGAAGTCGGCAGTCGAGTCAACCTGACCGTCTTGCTTAGCAAGACAAAAGACTGAGGAATCCCCAGTGGAATCAACCCAGTCGTCCAACTTACAATAGCAAATGTCAAGTTGATTCCTCTACAAGCAAGTGAATTAAACAAGCATAGTGAGTTTACTTAATCAGATTGATGTCATAAACAAAGGTACAAAAAAAAAAAAAAAAAAAAAAAAATTATATACGACAATCAAACCAATCAAGACGAAGGCGTAGGATAGCATAAACAAGGGTTAAAAGGATTCTAATGGACTTGCGTCGGCCTACCTCACAATTCCCTGTCTCCAGAGTCCCGCCTGAACCCCGATAGAGCTCCCGCAATCACATGGGCTCCTGAGGTCTCACGGAGACAAGTCAAAACCCAGCCACAATAGTCTGGGTAGGACCCAGCTAGCTGTCCTCCTCTCACGAAGTCTCACTGAGGTGATATGAGAGGGTTAGAAAAAGAAAAAGGCTCTCAGACGCTCAAGAGTCAAGATACAAAGGTGCGCAAGAGGGCCTTCGAGAGGTAACTACTAACTAGAGACGCGTAGTCAAATCTCCTGAATCAGCAGTATGGCAGCTCCAACCAGCAGCAAGGGCCCTTAGCAGTGCTGCGACGCCGCCTGAAAACCCCACAACTGTGCTTTTGAAAACATTGCAGCTAGTCCCCCAAGTCCCTGCAAGTAGTCGTTCCATCTCAGTAGTAGTAATCTACCGTCGCAAAAATAAATAAAAAACGGCAGCAGCCCACATCGCAGTTTCGCGGATCAACTAATTAGAAAGTGCAGCCTGTGCAGGGCTGAGATTCAGTCAGCACCAAGCAGTCCCTACGACGGCAGCTTGCTCTACTATGATAGTATGTTGTCGTTTAGGAATAGCACTGTTGTTGCTGTGGCTTGAATTAATAGCACTTCTACTGAGAGGCCAACTGCCTCGCAGCATGCAGACTCAGTAGCATCATGAGTAGGCTGCCATCATTTCTTGACCCCGAAAACAGTAGTAGAATAGCTGAAACCACCACCACTTATAACTGAATGTACACCGAAGGCAGCCACCGCCTCTAGCTAAGAGCACCAGCAGATCGTAGTCACAGACCCTCACCCATAAGGAGCCCTCCACATGTCAACCCTTGCTATGACATGACCTGGCGAGTTACCGTCAGTCATGCCCTCATCTGTATTGGCCTGGTACATAATGACCCATCCTCAGACTTCGCCCTGACCAGGTAAGTGTAACATGCCCCACATGGAGCGAAATGAGAGTGAATCTTCCGCTAGAATATGGGAAGATGCATTCTTCTTTGGTCGTCCCGTTTCTTCTTTTGTCCGCTCTTGTCTAACACAGCGCAGTCCCCACTTTGTGCTGTGTGAATGCCATGCCCATGCATGCATCGATATGGTCGCAAATCGAGCACAAGTGTACCCTGAAATAGCCACTCACGATTCTCTGCATGTTCACAGCTTCAGTCAACCAAGTTACAAAAGGTAAAGCAAGGTTGATCTCCAAGCAATAAACTGCCTGAATCAGAGTACGGCAAGACCAGATTTTGATTGCCCCCAATTATTGAATCAGCTCCAATCTTTGACCCGGTTCATGCCGCCTCACTGCTCATCAAGGTGATGCAAAATACCTATGTCTGGAGCACAGCAACATCTACCTTCTCAGTATCGCTACGAACCTTCCTTATCGCTCATTCGTTGTCCCCAATATCAGACTGAGCCCTCATTTTCTCTCTCTCTCTCTCTCTCTCTCTCTCTCTCTCTCTCTCTCTCTCTCTCTCTCTCTCTCTCTCTCTCTCTCTCTC
>BFEA01000011.1:6195392-6207390 GCA_003427395.1 Chara braunii
CTTGCATTGTCAAAAGCGTGGGCACGCTGTGCAGGACTGTTATCRTCTGCAGGGAAACAGGCAAAGGACGTAGACGAGTCATTAACACTCTCTACAACAAGGGAAGCTGAACAGTCAGTTGCAGACCCCTCCAAGGAGTCTGAACCTGATCAACAGCCTGCTCTTGAAGCCCGGACCGATGCTGAATCCAAAGCTGTTGCAGTTCAAGTACTATCCATTGAGCCTTGGGAGGAGACTAAGGAAGTCGACTTCCACTCTCACCTGGAACATTGGCTGTAGCTCAAGCAACAACGCCGTGTTCAAGGGAGTGTGAAATTGATCTTCTTTAAGCTGCTCATTAACCGCCGATACATCCGTGTGCTGATTGATAATAGCTCAACGACTATCTTCTTTTCTCCTAACAGGATTCGTAAGGCGGGCCTGGGAATGAAGCAAGTGGAATTGCATAATCCTTGTCTGACCCAGGTGGGCAACCAAGAGGTTGTCACCTCAACACATAATGTCAAAGGTGTGCGCGTCGCTTTTGACAAGGATCGCATTGTCACACATGAGCTGAACTGTTACGTCACGGACAAGTGTCCTTTCGACACGGTCATTGGCTTGGGCTGGTTAAGGCTCATTGTCTAAGGACCACGTGGGCGGATAATCAGTTCGTGGTGCGTGATGCCAAGGGGAACGAGCGTACCATTCTATTGGACGAGATGCGCGAGTTCCCTGTGACTCTTTTGAGTGCAAACAAATTTTGCAAATCAGTGTGCAGGCGCAAGGAAGTTGAGCATGTGCATGTAGCTCTTGTAAAGCCTCTCCATGTGCCTTCTACTTTTGCTGCATTTTCTACCTCTGAAAGTAATTCTACTTCTATTACCTCTACTTCTGTTTCATCTACTTCTACTGTAAAAAAACAGTCTACTTCTGATCCAAGTACTTCAAATCCGGTTGTAATTGCTGTAAATTCTCAATTTGATTTTCTCTCTCCTGATGAGGATGATCCTCCACCGGAAGTCCCAGCAAACATTCGTCGTCTATTAGATCGATTTCCCGAAGTCCTGGATGAACCTCGTGGAGTTCCTGATCGTCCGGTCAAACACAAAATCGAGATAATAGAAGAGAGTTTTCCTCCAAAGGACTGCGTCGACCGAATGGGACAAGGCGAGTTGGAGGAGTTGAGGAGACAAATTGATGACATGATTGATCGTGGATGGATTAGGCCTAGTGAGTCTGAGTTCGGTGCACCTATCCTGTTTGTGTCGAAGAAAGGAGGCAAACTTTGGATGTATATTGACTATCGTGGCTTAAACCGTATCACCCGAAAGAACGCTTATCCCTTGTCGCGCATAGATGATCTGCTAGATGTTGCAGGTGGGTGTAAGGTATTCTCCAAGATCGACCTCAAGTTTGGCTACCACCAGATTGAAGTTGATCCGAGTGACCAGCACAAAACTGCATTCAAAACACGCGATGGGCTGTACGAATTCATCGTTATGCCCTTCGGTCTTACGAATGCACCAGCCACGTTTCAGTGTCTCATGGACAAGGTCCTTTGCCATCAGCTTAACCGGTTTGTTGTTGTTTACCTCGATGACATCCTAATTTTCAGCAAGTTCATGGAAGAGCACATCAAGCACCTTGAGGAGATTTCTCAAGGAGGCATAGCTGCACCTCAATTTAGAAAAATCTGAGTTTGGAAGGGACAGTGTCATCTATCTTGGACACCGGTTGTCTGCAAACGGTCTTGAGCCGGAAGCAACCAAGGTTGAGGTCATAAGAAACTGACCTCAACCGGCAAACGTACGCGAACTGCGTTCTTTTCTTGGTTTGGCCTCATATTATCGAAAGTTTGTGCCCAAATTTTCTGTCATTGCTCACCCATTCTCGAGACTAACAAGCAAGAATGTTGCCTATGCGTGGTGTGAGGAATGTAAGACTGCGTTCCAAGCCTTGAAAGAGGCTTTGGTAAGTCATCCTGTACTCCGCATTGCGGATCCCAACCTCACGTTCGTGGTCACTACGGACGTGAGCCAGTATGAGATTGGTGCAGTGTTGCAACAAGATGATGGCGATGGCATGCGTCCGCTCGAATATTAAAGCAAACGCATGCCCAACCACAAGGTAGCCACCTCCATATATATGCGTGAGCTCTATGCTTTGCGAGAAGCGTTCACACATTGGAAGCATTACCTCTTGGGTTGTCACTTCAAGGTCTACTCAGATCATCAGACCTTGCAGTGGATTAAAACACAAACTGATCTCTCTCCGACGCTGACCCGCTGGTTGCATGACATTGATGTTTACAATTTTGAACTGAAACACAAGAAAGGCTGTTATAACCGTGTTGTTGATGCTTTGTTGCGCCATCCTGAGTTTTTAACTTGCCTTGTGGACTCATATGACCTCCGAAGGAAACTGAAGGAGGATCTGGTCGAACACACTGCCAAGGATCTAGACCTTAGCCCCATCCTTGAGCAGCTCAAGGCCGACCCTAGTAGTCAGCTTGATTTTCACGAGTGTGAGGGTCTTGTATTCCGCCAGTATGGGAAGTTTGATCTTTTGTGTGTACCCAACCATGCGCCTCTCAGGACTCATTTCTTGGATTTGGCGCATGGTCGGAGTGGACACTTTGGCTTTGAGAAGACTTATGAAAGTCTTTTGGAGCAGTTTGATTAGCCGGGAATGAAGGGATTTGCTCAGAAATTTATTGTTGAATGTCAAGCCTGTCAAAGAACCAAGGTCCATAGGCATAAGCCTTATAGCCTGTTGAAACCCCTCCCAATCCCTGATGGGCCCGGTGAGTCGGTCTCTATCGATTTCACAGACATGGGGAAGGTGAGCTAGGGAGAACATTCACAAGTCATGGTCATTGTGGATCGTTTTTCCAAATTTCTGAATTTGATTCCTCTACCTCCTCATGCACCAACCGAGCTTGTGATCGAAGAATTTCACCAGCAGTACATTCTGCAGTATGGACCCCCGAAAACTCTTGTGAGTGATCAGGACACCAGGTTCATTAGTCACAAGTGGTTAACGGGGACCCCAACTTTTCGGCCCTGGTACTCTATAGATTGGTATGAAGTTTGTTTGGGATGGCCTTATGGTTTTCTTGTAAATTGAGGTGAAAAATGGGGGGTCGGTTACCCTTTTCTCTGCTGATTGGAAGGACTTCACTTCGCAAATCTACGACATTAAACTCAACAAGACTTCTGGTCGACACCCCAAAGCCAATGGATTGGCTGAGGAAATCAACTAGACTGTCATTCAATCACCGCGCGCGTTAATTGTTCCAGATCAGAACACGTGGGACAAGTAGTTACACAAAGTGAAGGGGTTATACAACAACTTCATTCACTCTGCAACTGGCGTAACACCGAATGAACTGCAATATGGTTGGCAGCTGCGCAATCCTCTTTCCTATTTGTTCCCTGAACGGTCCCCTGGTCTGACGTCCGGCATGCCTGGCTACAATGCCAAGTATGCACGCCTGCTCAAAGCTGCTATCACTGCAATGAATAAGCGTCGGCATGCCATGATCAAACATGCTAACAAGTCGTGCAAAGAAGGGAACTTCAAAGTAAGGAGTTATGTCTAAGTCAAAATGTCTGGGCCAAAATGTCTGAGTTTTCTGACGAAGAGGGCATATCACGAAAGCTTCTCCAATTGTACTATGGCCCTTGGCAGGTTCTAAAGGTGATTGGGGATGATTTTGGTCCTTCGTATGTGATTGACGTGCCTCCTCATCTGCGCACATATCCGGTATTTCACGTGTCCCAACTGTTTCCACATATCGATGACGAGAATTTTCCCTTCCGAGATCCTATGATACCTCGTCCTATCGACGACGGCCATGAGATAGACAAAATTGTTTCCCATGAAGGAAGAGGGAGGAATATACGGCACAAGGTTCACTTCCTCTATCACCAGTTGAACGAATTTTTCTGGATCGACCGAAAAGAGCTGCTAAAGAATGTTCCACGTGTTGTTAATGCTTATGAACGACAGATAGTTGATGGACAGACTGCTAAGTTTTCTGCAAAACTCACTCCTCACGGTCTTACTAAATCTCTCTTTCTGATCTACGCCTAGGATGCATTTTGTGCCGACTCTGAATGAGTTACTTGCTCGAAGGGACCTCGCTCTTCAGAGGGGGGTAGTGTAATGACCTGCCAAAACACAGATTGAGAACACTACTGATTTATGGGATTTGTCGCTGTAATGAAAGCCTTGCTGAGATTCTCGCATTCTGCTGTGGTTTCCATGTTTGTGTGTGTGTGCGTGCCTGCTGGTTTACATGCCTGTCTGAGTGCTTGTCGGCTGAGTGTGTGTGTGACCCGCAAGGGTACTTGTTGGTTGAAAGGCCCCGCAGGGCCGGTACTTACCTGTGGCCGTGACTTTTAGGGTTGCAGCGAGGAAAACACTCAAGTAGCGGGGGTAGGCCCGCGACACTTAGAGCAGCGGGGAAAAACACTCAAGTAGCAGGTAGGCCGGTACCACTCAAGTAGTGGTAGGAGTGTCGGGTACTGGAGGCCGAGCAGAAGAAGACAAAAAGTTGGCATTTTTAGAGGCTCAGTAGCGGTAGGATAGAGGCAGGTCGGTACTAGTCTAAGTAGCCCGGGTCTAGGGCCTGTCCGGACGATGGCAGAGCCTGCAATGATGTTTCCTTCTGAAAGGGAGGAGGTACCGGTTGCTGGGGGGCCGCTCGACCTTGGAAGTCACCGCCCAAGAGGCCAGTAGGCCGCTATATCTTCCGGAGGAGCAAGTAGCTCCTCCTCATTTGCGGTATGCAAGGATTGGCGACATGCTGTTGAGCGAAGCGCTGGACTGGTACAGCGCTGCCATGAGGTGAAGGGCAGCTGGATGCTCATCCTGGCTATGGCGAGCAGCCCAGCCTGAGGAGGAGGACGAAGGGGGCGAAGGAGGAGAGTGGCGAGGCACCTACCTGGCTATGGTGGACACCATCTTCATCCTTGTTGGGCGCTGCATCTGGAAGGCCCCAGTTGGGGTAGTGCCGCACCAAGGAAGCTCGAGGCAGAGTCAGGCATGGCGGCTTAGTCAGCAGCGGCATAGCTGCTTTAGGTTGTCCTTTGGACAGGAGTGCATTGCCATAGCTGCTTTGGGTTGTCCTTTGGACAGGAGGGCAGGACCCTCAGTAGTCCGCCATAGCCTAGGCATGTGMGAGGWGGAAGAAGGAGGGAAGCCATAGCTATGGTGAACTTGTTGTTGTTGTTGTTGTTGTTGTTGTTGTTGTTGTTGTTGTTGAGTTAGCAGTAAGAGGGAACTTCAGATATTGATTCTGGTTATCCACTCATTGTTATTATTATTATTATTGGGAAGAAGAATAAGATTGGAGAGGTTAAGGAGGAGGAGGAAGGTGGAGTGAGAAGGGGGGATTTGTCATTGGTCTTGCTGGTGTACACTTTCTTCTTCTTCTTCTTCTTCTTCTTCTTCGGTCTCTATCTCTTTGCAAGTGCCTTCATTTCTTTCGCAATTGGGTGGCATTGTCTTTCATTGTGAATTTGCACTTTGGGAATGACCAGGATCGTAACATCCTTTATTTCCTGATCAGCCAAATTCTCATCTGTATGTACACACATACACACATATCCTTGAAATTCGACTATAATTTCTTGAAGTCCCAAGTAAAATATTCTCATCTACATGTACACACATACATACACATAATTATCCATTCTGAATCGTCAGCACAATTCGTAGGGATTTGTTGTATAATTACGTAAACTGGAATTCGACTATAATGTCTAAATTCCCAAGTGAAGTTCTATCATGATCTTCTAATATTGGAACCCGAAAACTTCGGAATCCTATTATTATAGCTATAAATTGTGAAGACCCTATCTGATAATTAGTTCCTTGTTTCTCTTAAATTGGTCATACATGCACATGGTGGGCGCTGCATATTTTTTAAGAGGCCTTGCTTTTGCAAATTGCGATCGACATTTTGGTAAGTGTGTCATCAATAATTATAGTTGGCTGGATCGGATCGTTCCTGGAGGGCTGAAAGGTAAGAAGGGGCTGGGGGGAGCTCTACCTTGCAAGGGCATCACAAGGTGGGGGGTGAATGTCTTAAAGAGGGTAGGGGCAGAGTAGCGGGTTGCCCTATTCTTGGGCAGGGGCTCGTGTGTGGGTCAACGTCAGTCCCAATGGAGGCAGAAATGGGCAACGGGCGAGGGGGCATGCTTTAGGTGGGAACTGCGTGCTCCTAGGGGAAGAAGGGTAGAGCTACGAAACACCTGCGGATGCGTCCGCGGGGTCGAGCTCGGAGGGCGGCCGTGATCACGGTTGCGCGACTTTCAGAAATTTTTTAAACTTCAAAAAATTCTCAAAAAAACAAACAAAACAAATGGGGTTGTAGATCTTTTCGAGATCTTTCAAATTTGAAAAATTCAAAAACTAATTTTCCTGCGGCAAAAGCTGTTTTTTTTTTTCAAGAAAAAACTCTGAAACTTATGCGTTTTTTTTTTTTTTAATTCAGTAAAGTTTTTGGATATAACCACAAGGCAAAAGTTGTTCAGTATATTTTTCTGCATAACATTTTTTTTTCAGAATTTTTTGAATTTGTTTTTTTTTTTTTTTTCATGGCCGTGGACCGCGGCCATGGCTGCGGGGTCGTGGCCTAGACCGCGCATGGCCGCCTCCGGGGGGGATTCATAGGGGTAGAGGGTTGGTCCTATATCGGGGCCGAGGGAGAGTGGGTGACTCACCTCGACGCAGGCGGTGTAGGACTGAGGGGGGAGGGGTAGGGGGACGGAGGGGCGATCTCTCTTGAAAAAGTTTAACATCCAGTCTAGTATTTCTTTCCATTTCTCTCTATTTGGTTTGCCTCTCGAGGAGGTTGTAGGAATAGGGCTATCTGGCAATTCATCTGTGATCCTACGAAGGGTGGTCGAGAATTCCATGGCCCTCGAAGACCGATGCTGGAGCAATGCTGGCCAGAGCCGGAGCCAGGTGGCGCAACTCTGTGACCTAGCTTAGTGGGGACGTGAGGCCTGGTAAAAAGATCTGGGGGCTATTTGCGGGGGCCGTCTCAGTGGGCATTGGGGGTCGTAACTGGAGCAATGCTGGCCGACGCTGGAGCAAGGTGGTGCACCTCTGTAACCTAACCTGATGGGAGCATGAGGCCTGGAAGAGCTTCAGTTCGTGCTGAAAACAGCCATGTTGAAGGTGGTCGTAGGTGGATTCAATAGGTTTCACCTATCTGATTCGTGGTTAGGAGGCTTTTTGACACACATTCTAACGACTTGGTAGAGTTTTGAGTAGTTGCCATGAATGTTTTCGAGTTTTTCCTTTATCCATGGTTTGTTAGTTTTGGTTGTCAATGGGGGTCTTAAGAATGATTTAAGATTCTGGGGACTTCTAGCACCTCATCTTAGACGATTCCATTGCTGATATACTCAGTGATCTGTGGTTGTTCGATGCCAGAACGACGTTGGTCGGTGCTGGGGTGTTGCCCTGTAACCTGCTGGTGCAGGCGAGGCCTGCTAGAGAGATCTAGGGATGCTTTGGGGCGGGCATTCCAAGGGACAACCAAGGGTTGCTGGTGGGACGACGCTAGTCGGAGCTAAGGCGAGTTGTGTTGCCCTGTAACCCAGCAGAGTGGGGGTGTGAGGTCTGGAAGAGTTCGGCAGGCAGTAAGACAGTGCTGGAGAGCTTTAGAAGAGTTGTTAGGGATGCACAAGGTTTTGAGCATTTGTGGGACCTCCGTGGTGGCATGTTTTGTTGTGGGCAGACCTTTTTTCTGTAGATTGTCGTAGTAATTTTTTAAGTACCTCAAAATTCTCTTAAAGTTCTCTCAGTCAAAGCCAGGTAATGGCCCCGGTTTCTCAAATTTTCAAAATTCGATGTAAATTTCCATATGGGACGCTGGGCCTGGTTCCCAGCACGTGCTGCTCCCCACGAATAGATTGGAGCCTTGTCCCCCCAAAAAAAAAGCATACGGGAGGGCAACCTGGTCATGAAGCAGCTGTCAACGATACTAACAATGAACAAAAAACTTGAAGATGCCGCTTCCAGGCCAACTCGACGTTAGAAAGACAGGATTCATATATCTCTTGGTTCAATAATGGGTTGTGTTTTCTTGCAAGAAAATGTAATGAATTTTCTAAATTACAAGCAAAAAACAGACACTTACAAGAAATACAAATCTAGGAACAAATTTTAAATTATGAATCTCAGGACCATCTAAATGACTCTTCGCAAACTGTCAATATCCAAGAACTCAGAAATCGACTCCTGTCATTTGCGCAACATCGTTGGCAAGGACAACTAATCAGAGGCAAGTTGTCGAAATTCACAACAAAAGGACAGATGGACACTTCCTTTTTTGCAATGGCTCGATCACGAGCGAAACGCTCCACTATAAATATCCTATGTGACCACGACGCTTCTCAGGAGCCCACGGTACCAGTATCTTCAACTGCAAGTCTGAAAGTTGCCTATAACTTTTTCAAAAATTTGTTCAAATCATCAAAAGACCCTACTTGGACCCTGGAAGATGACCAAACCACACGCCTCTTCTTAGAACCATTGTTCCAGTCCATTATCGATGAACAATGTGAGAATACTGAAAAACCTTTAACCAAAGATGAAATCTGGACGGCATTAATACAAATGGAGGAAGACAAGACTCCGGGGGTGGATGGTCTTCCCAAGGAATTTTGGGAAACTATGTGGCCCATCCTTTCACCCGACTGAATGCAATACTTTAAAGAGGTTTGGGAGACTGGTGAAATGGGCGAGATAGTGAGTCAAGGAATACTTACGTTATTATATAAGAAAGGAGAGAAATCAAACATTAGAAACTATAGACCAAGAACCTTACTAACGGTAGTATACAAATTGTTAGCAAAAGCTCTTGCAAACCGTATGATCCCAGTGATGGCCGATATAATCCATCCCTCTCAAACAGGTTTTATAAATGGTCGCCACATATAAGATAACATCCTATTAATTAATGAAATGGTTAAAGTAGCGCGACAATCTAAGCAGAATGCAGCCGTGGTTTTCATAGACTTAGAAAAAGCATATGATCATGTCGATTGGCGTTCTTTAGACGCCCGTTTGCAAAGGTTGAATTTTGGTCCGAATTTGCGTAGATGGGTTAATATTCTCCATACAAATGCTACTACACGCATTCTTGTAAATGGGTTGCTATCTCCATAAATCCATATACAGAGATCAGTTAGACAAGGAGACCCTTTGGCCCCTTTCCTTTTTGTGATTGTGATGGAGGCCCTGGGTGCCAACCTTAGAGCTAATCATAATATTAAACGACTTACTATCTCAGGTATACCGGAAGAGGCAATACCAATAGCCTCAATGTTTGCAAATGACCTAACGATCATAATGGAGGCCTCAGAGGCAAATATGGACGAAATAAAAAATATGCTGGATAAGTTCTCAGCACTCTCAGACATGGTGGTTAATTGGGGAAATAAAACGCAAGGATGGTGGATCCACTCAAATGGTGTTCGGCCGCCTGAAGTCCCCAAGGTACAATGGTTGCCCCTAGAGGCCCCACTGAGAGTTTTGGGAGTATCTTTGTCTGCCTCTAGTAAACCCATATCCAATGATGACTGAATTTCAAATCGTGCGATACAAAAAATGAAACTATGGAAGAATCAACACACTTCACTTTTTGGTAGATCACTAGTAATAAATAATGTGGTGTTTGCTTCAATATGGTACAAATCAGCAATCTCGGCAATTAGTAAAGCAGGAATCAAACACCTCCAAAAACAGGTGACGGCCTTCCTCTGGAGAGGGAATCATGAGCTAGAGATAGTTATTCCTAGAGTAACATGGTCTACCCTCATTCAACCAAAATTGAGGGGAGGGTTGAGAATCTTGGACCCTACCCTACAATGTCAAGCCTTGTCACTACAATTGATGATTGATCTTATTTTAGGAATCGACAAACCTTGGCAACCTTTGGCTCTACAACAAATTAGGAAACTGGCGTCGATAGCTCCACCTGAAGTACATCCCCTTACTTGGGTAGATAACTTATTTTGGAACATCCCTCGTCCTTCTACTCACTCAAGACTAGAAGGGGAAAAAGGAGCAGCCTGTAGAGATCTACTCTTAGATAATCTATGGGTGTCCCTACTAAGGACATGGAGAAAGCTACCTCTTCCTAATAAACCCACAACCATACGCTTTGAAGAAATCATGAGGCAACCTCTATTTGGGAATAGAAGGATAACGAACGCTAATGGTTGCGTGTACAATAGTTCTACTCCTCCCTGGTCTCAGTGGGTGAAAAAAGGAGTACTACGGGTTAAAGACATTTGGGATCTGGAAAAAAAAGAGTGGAAGTCTTCTGATCAACTTAAGAAAACAATAACATACACGCACAGATTAGATCAAAATCTGGACCACATCATTTGTTCTATCCCACTGGCATGGGTTAGAGAATTAAGAAAAGGAGTAAAATTTCAGGAAGGAGACTTTGTAATGATTACACATGAACCATCATGTTGGCAGGTAGGACAAATAATGAGTCTATTAGAAGAAGGAGCCTTAACGACTCTGTTCACAATGACAACAAACCACTTACTCCGACCTTCATCAACCAATCAAGTTGAGTTCTTTCCTTTCACGGAAATGTTCAAAATTAGAATTATTTTTATATCAGCAACCTCTGGATGGAGAGTGTTTCAACCACAATGCCCAATTCCGGACCTCCCCATAGATCCAGACGAATGGGTATGGCAAACGGGGAAAAGGAGTAAACCATGCACTCTACAATCCCTAACGGTGAAAGCAACATATTTTTTGTTAAGACCACGGGTGGATGTGTTGTCTGTAATAAGAGACAGATGGACCAGATATCTGAATATTGACGCACAAAGCATCAAAAACATAAAATTTTTCAATAAACTTAAAAAAAGACCAGCCAAATTTTCCTCCTTACAATGACAAATTCTTCATCGTTGTTTACCAACTAATGATTGACTCATTGATCACACCAATTTGGAGCAACGAGGTCTGGCACATCCATGGTGCAAAGCATGTCTATCTGTTTTCCCCCATAAGAAGATCAGGGAGACAATTGAACATGTGTTCATTCAATGCCTAGGTACGGTCCTACTTTGGAGAAGATGAGACAATATATGGACGGGATTGACAGGAATTGACCGGCTATGGGATTGGAAAGCCATTCTCTTGGGTCAATGGGTACCAGTGGAAACACAACTTTCAGAATTCCAGATGAATTTTTTTGAGTTAGGACGGAAAGCCATTTTATGGGTATTGTGGTAAAAAAGATGTGTATATGAAAGAGAAGAAGTAAAATTAGAAGGAAAGGAATTTGCTGACCTAATTATACAATTTGTGCAGACAGAAATACGGGCACATTGGTCAAAGGTTCGATCTAAGATACAATTACTCCACCAAAAAAAACATATCATTAAGTGTATTCAAAAATTTAATCAGGAATGGCTGGTGGGAACCGAAGGAGGAAGTTTGAGAGAAGTGAAATGGCCAGGAAAGGAAAAACAAGAGAAACCCCTAACTAGAGACTTTCATCTTTGCTTCAGTGACTGGTTTTCACCTCCACCAGGAGCCTCACTCTGATCACCGGAATACTTTTCTGATCCCTTCCCTCCCTCAGAATTGGCTTTAGTTGATTTGCAATGGTATCAGGTTCGATCTCTAGATATCTATCAGTATGATGATATCTTGGAGAGATTCAAAATCTAATTTTCTGATGTTTTTTTTACAAGTTTTACTTTTCACTAGTAAGTAAAGTCAAGAGATAGGTCTGCTAGTTTTAATAGAAGTATCTGGCGGCCTAAGGTTTGGCTGAAGAGGCAGATTTCATTTTCTTGATATTTTATTCAAAGTTATGTAACAAACTTATATGTATTAAGGGACGCTGGACCCGGTTTCCAGCAGGTGCAGCTCCCCACCAATAGAATGGAGCCAGTAGCTGGGCTGCTAGTGGTGGATGCTCTTACCACCATCCCTAGCAGTTCAGCCGGTTGTT
>BFEA01000011.1:6215272-6230569 GCA_003427395.1 Chara braunii
TTTTTTGTTTTTTTTTTGTGGTGATGCAGGTGCTATCAAGCCATCGATCAGCGGCGGCGATGGATCCCGCCGAAGAAGGCACAAGGCGGGACGCACACCCGCCGAAGAACAGCGAACGGCGCAACAGGGGTTCAACGGGGGTTCAACGGGGGTTCAACGGGGGTTCGATAGTGATTCGATAAGGTTCGACAGGGTTCGACAGGGTTCAGCGGTGTCTAACGTTATTGAAAGGAGGCTTGGCGGTTTGTGAAGGGGTCGTGGGTTGGGACGGGCCTGGCCGGGGATAGGCCTTCGTCTGTGGCACCGCTGGGGGGGGGGGGGGGGGCTCAGCGATTGTCGGGGTGTGTGGCACGAGGGGAGGTGCTTACGGCCGGATGGGCGGGGGGTTGAAGGGGGTCCACAATGTCGTGCAAACAGATGCGCGATCATGAGCCTGCGCCCAAACATGTGCAGCAGGATTTCCGGCGAAACGCTGCTGTGTACCGTTACATTGTCGTCGGCCAGAAGGTCGACAACAAGGGGGTTATTATGCTACGGTGCACCTTCTACAATAAGGTTTGGCAGGAAACCCAGTACTATGCAACGAAACACTTCACTCAGCCAAACTATTGCAAGAAGGTGTCCAACGAAGCATTGTTCCAGATTGCGGAGAAATGCATATATCGCTTCGAGGTCGATCAGATAGAGAGGGTCCGACGGTACACACAGGAGCGGGGTCTCGATCCCCCGCGCTCTGGTGCGATGGGTGGCGAGGGGGAGTGTCCTGCACAGGGCGTGGGCGAGGGAGAGGATACCCAACATTCTGCGGAGGGAGGTGTTGCGAGAGATGGGGAGGGTGGGGGTGCTGCGGAGGAGGACGAGATGGATGTCGACCTAGAGGTTGGTAGGGCAGAGGAGGAGCGGACGCTGAGGGGAGAGCGGCGTGCCCGAGTTCGATCCAGTGACTCGTTAGAGGATGGTGGACTGGGTGCGGAGCTGGGGTAAGAAGCCCATCCCGCCTGAGACAGCATGCACGCCGGGTTCTTCCAAGAGGAAGGACGTGGATGCACATCTTTCTGCCACCAAGGCCGGAAAGAGGCTACGGCAGCAGAAGGTAACGGACATGTATGGTGGTGAGTGGATTGGTCATTGGAGGAAGACATTCTTTCGCTTGCCTGCAATGCCGTCCGCAACATGCCATGGAGGGATCTTCAGCAGGTTGCTCTTCAGCATCCTGGTGGAGGACCTCTTCCCGTGCTTCCTTCCCACAGCGAGATCGCAAGCATGCGAGCTGTGGAGATCCACCGAGAGGAGTTCAAGTTGGAGGAGGTGAGGCAGCCATTATGGGTGAGTGGCGCCACCCTCCTCTCTGACGGGAGGAAGTCACAAGACGGGCGATCGATCGTGAACTTCCTTGCACTTGGGTCTCGAGGGGTCGTCATGTACACGATGATCCACCGAGAGGGGGAGCCGGACGATGCGGTGCACGTCCTGCAATGATGGGTCACCATCTTTCACAGTTTCAGGCTCGGTGGCCCACAGCGGGGCAATGCTATATGCACTGAATCCACCTTAGCGTACGTTGGGGCTGCGAGGGCTTTGGTCTTGGCAGCTATGCCACCTGAGCTGAGGAAGATTACTTGGCTCCCGTGTTGCGTCCATGTCTGCAACAAGTTAGTATTAGACATTGGCACAATCTGCACCTCTTTCGTGGACACGATCACGTGTGCCCAAGTTCTGGTGGTGTTTTTCAGAACCCACCAGACCGCTCTCAGCTTCTTCGGGAAGCGCAGCCAGACGTTGGGGCTCGTACTTTCATGCGAGATGCGATTTGCTTCGGTGTACTCCATGTTGGAGAGGCTGTTGACTCTGCAGGATCGTTTGCAGAGCATGATGACAGCGGAGGAGGGGCGGGCTTGGGCTAGGATCCCGTGGTCCCACGACGTCCGCGACATAAGTGTGCCGACAGATCAGGTGGTCCCCTTGGTGGGAGAGGATGCAGGCCATCATGGATCCCGTCATGGACTTGCTGAGGCGGATGGACCATGGCGGGCAGTTCATGTCTCTTGTTGTAGTGTGGACTCAGGATCTTGCACGCCTCGTGCAGGACGCTTGCATCCCTCTTGGCCCGTCCTTTTTTGACTGTGTCATGAGGCGTGTGCAGGCCCGTATACAGCACATGATGGAGCCTGCACACTGCGCAGCGTTCTTACTGAACCCCCGTCACCGGGATGTTCAGTACTTCTCCGCGCAACTCGAAGAGTACCACACTTGGCTTATTCAACAAGCCAAGAGGTATCTGTTATCTCAGACGGGCTTCGACGAGTCGGGTGCTCGTTACCTTGAGGTATGTCGACAGTTCGAGGACTTCCATATGCAACAGGGTAGGTATGGGACTTGGGGCGGGGGAAAGGGCCGCGCTCGAGCGTGTAGCTGCAACGGGGACTGCGAGACGATGGAGTGTGCGTCGTGGTGGTCTCAGTATGGGGGAGACGCGCATGATTTATAGTATTGTGCCCTTCGTTTGATGCACATGTGGTCCTGCATCTCTCCAGCGGAGAGGAATTGGGCGGTCCACGAGGGTATCCATGCGAAGAAGCGCAATCAGTTGACCTTCGAGAAGGTCGTCCATCTTGTTAAGATCACCGCAAATGTGCGGCTAATGGAGTATAGACGTGCAGGTTGTGGATACGTTCTCCCTTGGCAGCGAGACAAGGATATGCTTGACGCTCAGGCAGGATTGGCGGTGGAGCCTGTGCGGTCGGGGATGAGGAGTGGGATGACGAAGGAGGAGATCGAGGAGCAGGTTGCCCTCATTACACGCGATCCCATTGGGTCCTTTGTGTCGCCCCCTGTTGAGTCTGTTTTCGGTGCTCGTGCGGCTATCTTCCGTCCGTACCCCAGGGACAATGCCTCTGAGGACGAGAGGTAGTCGGAAGCAACGGACAACCCCACGCTTCCCGTTCCGCGCGAGATTGACGAGTTGCACGAGGAGGGCGACGGGGGTATGCACACCGCGCGGGGGGCAGCAGAGCAGGCAGACAAAGATATGATGGAGGGGAAGGAGGAGATTTGGGGGTCTTTCAGGGGCATGGAGGAGAGATTACCCACTACCGTGCGGGAGTTTACGCCTCTTCGCATGACCTTGCGGAAGGAGACGTTTGCTCCCACAACTCTGAGGGAGGAGCCGCGTCCTACCACGACAGTGAGGGAGCGGATGACTGTTCCCGCAACCACGCAGGAGCAAACACTTGCTCCCACGACCACACGGGAGCAGACGAGTACTCCCGCGACGCAGTCCGGAGTCCCGTTGTCACCGTTGCCTCTTCCTCCTCATTCAGTCGCAGCATCCGCTTGGACCTCTCCCATTCGACATGACGAGCGCTCACCCGCCGGTTGGGAAGGAGGACTTGTGATCCTCGTTGCGCATGCGTGGGCATGGATCATTGACTAGCATAGCCCGTCAGCTCGTTTTGGAGCATGTGGTGGAGAAGAGGGGGAGACGAGCGGAGGAGCACAGAGCAGGCGGAGTTGAGGGTATTCGGGGTATGGAGGACGAGGTAGTTGGAGCAGTGGGGATTGGGTTGTCGTCTATGCTGGAGGAGAGAGCAGGGGGGAACGATCGAGCGCAGGTTGAGAGAGAGGGGGGCATGGTGGTGGTGGATGATGGTGCGCAAGTCGAGAAAGAGGAGGTCGTGGCGATGGTGCATGATGATGAGTAGGTTGAGAGAGAGGAGGACGTGGTGAGGACACAGGTTGAGAGAGACGAGCACGTGGAGAGTGGATTACAGTGCGCAGGTTCGGAGAGAGGAGGGCGTGGTAGGCCCGCAGGTAGAGAGAGAGAAGGACATGGTGAGGTCGCAGGTTGAGAGAGAGGAGGGCGTGGCAGGGGTAGATGATGATGATGCGCAGGTTGAGATAGAGGAGGACATGGTGAGGGCAGATGCTGGTGCGCTGGTTGGGGGAGAGGAGGGCGTGGTGAGCAACCACGTTGCCCATGGCAGAGGAGAGGGGAGCAACCACCTTAACCCGATTGTCCAGCGTTTTATCACTGACGAGATGGGTTCCGCACTAGCTGGTTTGACCCCGGGCACGATGACGGCACTGGGGTGTCGCCATTAGGAGAGGGGGGCTTCAGGGATGGGGATGCGAGATTTTATGGAGACGTCTTTGGAGGATCCTCCTTGCCCTTGTCACATAGAGAGAGAGGATACAGCGCCTGCACTAGCGGTCGCCGGCTACTCCGCAGAGGAGATCGAGCAAGCATTCACAGGATACTCCGTGAGTCATACACGAAACACGTTGTACTAGGGGTGCAAGGAGGTACGAGAGCGGCCTCAGGAGGAGCGTGAGGAGGCAACCATTGCAGATATCCCCGGAGGTAGCGGTTCGTTGGTACGGTTCACGGACCTGCAGCGGACGACGACGACGTGACCAGTTCGACCGTGTGTGCATGGGTTGGGTCCTGAGGAGGTGGCATCTGTTCAAGTACCACCGGTCAAAGTGGTGGATTTAGGATCTGAGCCACCTCTTCAGATACCGGTTAGCAGGCGACGAGCTCCTCACGATACAACTTGCCCATTGGATGTGACGGAGTTCGCATGGGCTGCTATGTGTGACGTCACACTGTAGGAGGACACCGACCCACGCAGACCTCTCATGCCGCCTCCTCCTCCGAGATCATGCCATAGCGATTCCCCCTCGACACCAGTGCGTCCACCCCCCCGCTCACCATCCACGGCCGGCAGACCGAGGGTTAGTGACACGACGGGCGTAGGGAGCCTCCCTTTTGACACGTCGCTATTCGGGAGGACGGATATCAACCTAGACTCCACGCATCGGGTCACAGTGCACACTTCATGATGCTAGCTAGGTTTGGGTGGGGCTGATACTGGGAGGGGTGCGCCGAGGGAGGTCATGGCGGCAGTATCTCAACCGCGACACGTTCGTGGGGGTGGAGAGGTCGGGTCTACCTTGCAGCACGCTTTGGCAGCAACAACACGTGTTGTGCGTGACCAAACTCCGCGCAGGAGCGGAGCAGCTCGTCGACGTCCCATGCTTGCGGCGGGGGGTGCCGCATTAGGGGAGTCTTTTGGAGCTGAGGGGTTGGGGATGCCGTGCGGTTCACATCGTGAGAAGACTGTCGCACAGGTGACTGAGGTGAGTGCTAGGGTTTTTCGGGTTCGGACGGGGGCTGACCCTGTCACCGTAGTGGAGGACAACCCCGAGACGGAGCCGGCACGAGAGGAGACCCCATAGGAGGATGACGAGTACAGGGACAACGAGGACAGTGAGAAGGAGGAGAGCCACGGTGGGGAGGACGACAGGTACGACGACTACGGCGAACCCTCCCCAACAGCGCGACGTGGTTCCGGTAGACCAGGAGAGGAGGTTCAGCCGACGAGATGGCGTGGTTCGAGTAGACGACGCGACGACGTCGACGACCCGTCCCCTCCAGGGCGGAGGGAGACGAGGAGACGAGGGTCATCCGTTGCAACCACGGTGGGGCGAGGGAGTGTTTCATCGACACGCGGCACGGGTGGGGAGAGGCGGAGAGGCAGTGGTAAGGGGAAAGGAGGTCGACGGTATCAACAACTTCGTTCCCCTTCCACGTGACCTTTATGTTATTTATCCATCGACGTTCTAACCATTTTGTACAGTGTTTAGGATGATGAACATATAGTTAGGTTTTAGGCACTTAGGACCAGTTCCTGGATTTTCGTATGCTGGTAATGTCGTTGAGACTTTTTTTTTTTTTTTCAATTTTTTTGTTTATGTACGACGTTTCCATTTTTTCTTTCAATTATTAGGTTTATATTCGAGGTGGGACTTCATTTCGACTCATCGTATTACGTAGATGTTTGTTTGGATTTTCTTTTCATATTTGTTAGTTAGCGGTATAGGCTGCATCCCATCGCTGTACGACTCCGTACGAGTATCGATGACACTTTGTATCATGCGACATGTATTTCATATTGGACTCGTATATGCGATTTCGGCATGACTTTTGTATGAGATTTCATTACTACTTTGTTTTCATTGTACTTCCATATTCTTCTGTGTGTTTATTCTTCTGTGCGTTTTTGGTGTGTGTGTGTGTGTATGTGTGTGTGTGTGTGTGTGTGTGTGTGTGTTGTGTGTGTGTGCGTGTGTGTGGCCACCCCTCCCCCAACAATCACTCAATCATTCAATTAAAAAAATAATAATAATAAATTAACCACAAAACATATATATATAAAATAAAAAAAAAACATTGGGTGGTGGTTGGGTGATGGGGTAAGGTTTAGGGGGGAGGGTTAGGGGGGTCCGGAATGGTTTGTTTGGTTTTTGTTATGGCGGGCTTGAGGGTGCGGGGGGGGGGGGGGGGGGGGGGGGGGGGGTGGGGGTTGTTGGGTGGTGGTGGGGGGGGAGGTTCGGGTAGTTCGGGACGGTAGGGGTGTCGGCCCCTGCACGTCCAGGGTTGCGGGGTGTGTTTTCTGGGGTAAAGGCTGCATAGTGGTGGGGGCTTACGATGGGGTTTTGGGGTTTAGGGAGGCGGGGGTTGCTTCGGCGGGACGTGGGTAGGCTGGTTGGGCAGAGAGGGTGGGTTCGGTAATGGCGGTGCATGCGGTCGGGTTGGGCGGAAGGTGAAAGCCGCGGAGCGGTTTTTTTTTTTTTTTTTTTTTTTTCAACCGTTAGTGTTCCCAGCGTGTACGACGATGTTCCCGCAGCCGCGAGCGCGCCCCCGTTGTTCCATTTTCAGCGGAACGACCATGTCGTTTCATGGGGATTCAACGGAGATTTAACGACCTTTCAACGGTCGTTCAACGGAATCAACGGGGGAACGACGGGGGGGTCGGGTGTCGAGTTTCATTTTTTTTAGCTCCGCCTGCAGGGCCGTAGGCCTGACGGCTGTTGCACTCGACCCGTTGAGACCCGTTGAACATTGTTCAACAGGAAGGCCCCGTTGAATCGTTCAACGGGGTTTCAACGGGGCCCCCGTAGTTATTCAACGAGTACAACGGCGTTGAAAAAATCCCGTTGTCTGTTGAATAGACACACAGACGATTAGGTTTCTATGGCAATGTTGCGCGGACTAGCAGCATGAAGAGAGTGGGGAGTAAGTGCATGAGGCAATAGTCATTGGGGCTTGCGGCACATTTGGTTTTCAGCTAGGGCCTCCTATTTTTTTGCGGCACGGGGTGTGAGCGGTTTTGAGATCTGGACCATCTGATATTTCAGACAATGGTATGAGACTGATTTTGTGAGCGGGACCAGCATGTTGGTGTGACTATTGCAAGCGGACATGATGATTTAAGGTTGCGTGGACTTGTGATTGGTTGAGAAATATCCTTGGAGGGCATGGTGAAAGCTGGTATGGCAATGAAATAGTTTGGGACATTGGGACAACGTGAAAACTCGTTTGTAAAGACACTCTCTTGGAGAGCTATCTCGCTTGAGTTATGTTGTGGCCCAACGTCTGCTCATTTGAGCAGTTGGAGGAAAAGTGGATCGTCGTTCAATGGAACGGCCACGTTGTGGCCTCATAGTTTGAACTTCAACGATGATTAACTTTTATCTGATTGGAGTATTACTCGGCTTTCTTGAGTGAGCCGGATCAAACTTCTCTCAAGGTCGGTCAGTCAGTTGATTGACTCAGATTTCTCTTCACACCTGTGTGAACCCACACTTTGCTTAACCATGTTCATTTTGAACGTTCGAAAGAAAAGGTAGATGAAAGTTGTATGTGTCATGCACGTGAATGAAAAAGCCTTACTGGGTATGCGTTTTGTTTGTTTTTCCAAACTTGTTTTGCTTTGGATTGGTGTGCAGATAAGTTGAAGGATGTTTCTAAAGGAGCTTGATTAATATGCCTATTTAAGATGAAGAAAATGATTGTCAATTTTCTAGCTTTCGCCTGTTCAAAGCAATTGTATTTTAAAACGAATGATTTCGATGGTTACCGTGAAAGAAATTTGTGAATATAATAAAAATGAAGATAGTCAAACTTAATATTTTCCCATGATTGACCCGTTTTATCCCGAACGACCTTATCTACCTATACTTGTCCAAATGACTCTTATTCTCTATCTTCTTCGATGTTTTTTCGTCTAAGTTACCCTGAACTTAGGAAAAATGAGGATAGTTGAAAGTCACTCGCAGTGGACACATTCTCTTTCTCTATGAAGCATCTGGGGTGGGGGTTCGTTGCTTTAGGAACCAACCCTATTATCGACCAGAGTAGACCATTCTACGGGGGAGTACTTCGTCGATTCGGTAAGGACGAATTGACTTCTGAGATCCGAGTCTTGTGCTCGGGTGAGGAGGAGTACCCCTGACCACTTCCTAGAGGGAGAGATATGCAACACTTCAAGTAATTCATCTGTTTAAGGATCGTTCGAAAAACAGTCTGTTATCCAAGAAAGAAATGAAAGCGCATGAAGACAGGTGTGTGCGTGTCTAATCTTAGGTCGGCGGTTGGTTGAAATGAGTGACTTTGGCAACGCGTCTCATCAAGTCAAAACTAAGGCAGTTGATTATCGGTAACTAACTTCTTGTTGGCGGTTGTATGATTCTTTTGTTGAGTAAAACTCCAAGTGGTCGGATCTTATTTTGATTTGTGTTATTGAATGTATTAAATGATGATTATTTCAATTAAAATTTCATATTTGATATATTTATGTTGACTACGGTCGATTTTTTTTAATAAATGTGTGGATATTTTAACTATGTATCTAAGGGACTAGGATGAATTGCAATTTCACGCTTGGTTGAGACCATCCTAGTCGACCCCGACGTCCGCTTCTTACTTAGGAGATCAGCGCCCTAAGGAACGGACGACGTTCGGGTCCGCTTGGCGTTAACCAAGCATATTTATACTATAGCGAGTGAGCAAACGCCCTCGGCTAACCTACCTCTGCGATTGCATCTAAAAACTTTCGCATGTGGGTCAGTAGCTCGATAGGGATACGACCTTAAGGGTGGTGATAGTCCCTTAGGAAAGGCAAATTGTGCCTCGCGGGGACCTATTTTGTCGTACGGGACCGTGGGATGTATAGCTGGCGCACCCGACTAGAGCGACGAAGGGACGACGCGACTACGTCCGCCTTGGCGGTTCGCGGGCTTATTTTGTGACGTTCCCAAGTTGTCTCTTTGGTATTGTTTGTTTAAACTCATGCGCGACATGGTCGGGAGGGCTCTCGCCTTTTGCAAAAAAGGCGGGAGCTGATGCTCTCGACATCGGGCATGGTCCAAAAACGAGACCTTTAAAAAAAAAAGAAAAAAGAAAAGAAAAAAAAAAAAAAAAATTAAAAATTAAATCAATAAAAAAAAGGAATTGATGGAGGCAGGGACCCATTTGGCACCCTTTAGGTCTTGCCAATCAGACCCAGGCCCGGGCCTGTCCGACAAAATAAAAGGGGATAGTCCCACAAGACCCTCGACCCCTCAGTTTTTGTTGGTCGCGCTCCTTGCTCCATTGCCATGCGCTGGCCTCGAACCCCAAACCCATCACTTGAACGTCCAATACCGTAAGTAATAAAATTAGGCCCAAGGCTGGGTTAAGTAGGCACGTACCCCCTTATGAACAGTCTCGGAACTGCGATTGGCTTATCAGTACAAAAATGGTCTTTCATCTTGGCCTCCCGACCAGTCCCGTCGACTGCTAGATGACGTCGTTCGTCGTTGTCCTGTACGTTGACCGTCGGGTATGCCACGCGCATTGCCGAAAACCCAGACTTTCCCCAAGCTAGATCCAAAAAGCCACGCCTTTCAACGCGTCGTCCAGCTCAATCTTCCCAACATGTGCACAAGGTAAAATTTTTATCTCCTTTGCGATGTGTTCCACCAAAGGTCGAGCTCATTTGCGAATTAAGGCCAGTCTAAAATAAAAATGATTTGTGAATCAAGGCCAATCTAAAATAAAAGAAAAATATAATCAAAGTAAAAAGTACAGAAGGGGGATTAACCGGACCTTATGGCTTTGGCGCCTTCCGCAGGCCTGGTATTGCTGATGAACAACGGTCATATTAATGTGCTACGCAATAATGCGAGCCCCACACACTATCTAACACGTGGTTAACGGGGGACCCCCAGTTTTGGCTCAGACTCTTGCCAAAGGCAAGGTTGCTGAGATGGGCGCCCCGACGGGATATGTCCCATTAGTGTGTTACGTGTGTCAAGGATGCACCCAATGTGACCTTTAAAAATATGGCAAATACCCTTGTAAGGGTGTTTGCTACGACAACGCACATACACTGATCGGGAGGTGGGCCGAAGGGAAGCCGTCACTAAGGCCGATTCAGCCCTACATCGTCTACGCGCCACAAGCCGAACATCATCGTCGTCACCACAGTCATACTTCAAATTTCAAATTTCAAATGTAGAGGTCCCCCTTTTTTATTTTATTTTTTGTGGCGTGCCTCATGCACTTCCCGCCGAGCGTCGCTGGACCACGCCTTCTCCACACAGTCAGCGGACGCTCGACCATGGACCCTCCCCCTGGCCCCCCCCCCACGGTCACGTATTTCGTATGAAAATGGCCGCAGGCAGGCCACAAGGAAACGTCCTCGGGGGACGTCCCCAAGGATGTGTGGAACGATGCCGCAAAATTCCCTTACAAGCCACAAGGAAAATTCCGTGTGGCTCAAGGAACTCATAAGGAGTGTCTAACGACGCCCGTATAGTCACACCAGGTCTATTTCAACTTGCATATGTATCGGCGTGATTGCGATCAAATGCGTATAGGACGGCTCACAATTTCACGGTGTGAAGCTTACTCGTACTAATTACGATTCCGACTATCGGGGATAATGGGGATAAATACAAATATCGGATTATGGATTTAGTGAAATATTTAACATTTTCAATGATTCTTTTTCTTTTAGGTATTTGGGGAATCTTTTTAAATAGAAAGAATATCCTTATTATGTTAATGTCAATTGAGTTAATGTTACTTGCTGTCAATTTGAACTTTTTAGTACAAATGCAAATGTCGTCCGCTACATGCAAGAAAATCCTCGTGTGAGTACGGCCTGAGTATGCCGTCAGGCAGGAGTCGTGAAAACAGTCGTAATGTTTGTTTGCATGCTTCAGCAAGACTGCCGAATGATCAAGATCGCAACCGTATCTGCGAGAAAAAAGTCGAGAACAATACCATATCTGCAGAAAAGGCGTCGATTATAACTGCACCATAACCTCACTCGGACAATTGGTGTAGGGTCATTTGGTAAGCACCTTTTCTAACTCCTACCAGAAGACACGAGATCGCAGCCGTTCTAGGTTTGCACGCACAGGATGCCCCTGGGGCATGGTTCTCGTAACATCTTTTTCGTCATCTTCCCCATCCTCCTGCAGCCGTCCTCCCCTCTTCCAGTTCATCTCCGTCTGTTTCTCCCTCAGCATCATCATCGTGACCGGTGTCATCCTCCTCCTCCTCTTCTTTCTTTTCCCCGTTTTTGTGCTTTCTTCGCGAGGATATGGAACGCCCTGTTCTAAAGCCCGAGTTTTTGAAATGGAGCTGGACCACTGCATAGGTGCACGAGAAAGAATGTGTCCCTCACTATTTGGAACGGCCAGTGGCCTGTGCCAGCTGCTATTCCAAACGGACCAGCCTGCATCTGTGCCTACTAAAACGAAGTATCACCCTGTCTCAACTGCTGGCCTGAGTTTCAATGGCCAATTTTATTTTATTTTTTTTTTAATACAAAAAAAAAACAGAACCGTGCAGGTTCTGGCTCCTATCCATTCTGGGGAGCGTCAGTCCGGTTCCTATCCCATCGGCACGTATGCTCCTCCCCATTAGCGTTGAGATGCCCGAGTGGACGGCATTGATTACTTCCCGAGGGAAGGATGTACCACCCCTCACCCCTGCCTAAGTTACCCCATTTTACTTGCTTAACCTACGGCAGTGACATAATCTTCAACCAGAGAGAGAGAAAGGTTCCTGGGCATATAGCCTCTGAGGATCCTAAACTTTGGTTTCCTGCTGATTGCCCCGAATCTTGGCTTGTTCCTCAGTATGACAATTCGAAGGACCAAGATTCATAGGGGTTCTCAGCAAATTGAAAAGGGGCACCAGTCAAGGCAACTTCGTTGCGAGTTCGAAAACAAAACCCGAAACCATAAAGACTCAGGATCCAACACCATAATAAGAGAAAGGCACTCGCCCTAATAGACTGTGACAAAAAGGCCCCCACCCTAAGTGACAACAAGCCCCCCGCTGTAATAGACGGTGGCAAAAAGGCCCTAATAGACAGTGGCAAAAAGGGCCCCACCCATCTATTCTTTACAAGTTGACTACTCTCTATTTGTTCTTAGTAGACGGTGGCAAAAAGGCATCCCAAGATTGAGAAGAAGACGACCACGGGGCGATGTTTTGAGCTCCCGAGGTTTCCTACTATCGTTCACCTCGACAAGAGCATCGAAGTTACGAATGGACAAATTTGAAGAAAGCCATGCGGGGAAAGGGATCAGTCTTTCTTTTCCTTGAAGCAAGAAAACATTGTACTCTTTAAATTATTTCCTGAACTTATAGCCGTATGGATGGAAGACCCAACAGATATGAGTCTCATGCAGAGACTCTGAGTGAGTTGATGAATGCAAAAGGAAGGACCTTATTATTGGTAGTACCAAAACTTTTGGTCCGTGGAATTGTTGGAAGGATTTCCTTTTCTGTAAAGTTATGGGATGCTGGACCCGGTTTCCAACACAAGCAGCTGGGTAATGCCCCCAGTTTTTCCAGGTTGTTTGTGAGGAATTCCCTTCCCCTTTCTTTCCACCTTTGCAATGAAATGATCCAAGTTCTTCCAAAAAAAAACAAAAAAAGCCCCCCACTTTAAGTGACAAAAATGCCTGTGCCAGCCGCTTCGTGTTTTCTTCGCCATTCGAAACTCGATTGTGAATAAAACATACTTGCCCTTTTTTTCTTTTTTGTTCTCCCTCTTTCCTATACATGGTACCTTTCACTATCTACCTACCACTACTACTAAGCCTATACAGGGTACCCCTGCAAGCATAGCCACCTCTCACAATTAAGGGGATGCATGTTCGCTCCCACCCTAATAGGCGGTGGTCAAGGAGTAGCAAGGGCCCCCCTTAAGAGATATTTGCCCAACGGGCTTAGCTCAGTTGGTACACTCAAAAACTGCCAGATGAACGGAATTCCTGAATTACCTGGGGCCGGTCAGTTTCACAATGATAACTTCTTTTTTTCTTTTTCTTTTAAACCACCGTTACCTTTCCCATAGGTCGGCCACGGGCATCTACTAGCCTACTCCTAAAAAATAGCCGCCACACCGCCATCGATATTTTTCATGTATGGCGCATGGCAACCAAATTTGAATTTGAGGCCCGTGGTCCCACTTATGATATCTCAAGGCTGTCGGGCGAAAGCCTTATATATCAGAGGTAGAGAGATAGGGAAAGGTGAGATCGAGAGAAGAAAAGAAAAGAAAGGGAAAAAACGGCTGTGGCTGCAGTGTCACCCTATCAAAGGACACAAAAAAACCAAAAAAAGACTTGAGTGCGGCAATGGCACTATTTAAAACTGTAAAGGCAATGGCACTATCTGTTAAACCTGTGAAGGCAATGACACTATTTGAAACTGTGAGGGCAATGACACTATTTGAAAGTTGAAACTGTAAAGGCAAAAAAAAACACGAATGGGCGAAAAGAGCAAAGCCTCCGCACTCGAAAGCGAAATGGAAGTGCAGCGCGCCACCTCTGGCAATTTTTCATTCATTTTCTTTCCTTCGTTTTCTTTCCCCATCTGACACCATGACCGACCCCTGTAGTTATGACACCTGGCCTGGACCAAAGCACGCGGTCCTCTCATCACCCTAAGGGCCTAAGGGCCTCGCCACACCAGTGTTGTAACGGTGAAATATTCGACAACTGTCAGACCATTTTCGACATTCACCGTTTGGACACAATGGCCGCCTTCGCCAGACCAGAGTTTCGTTTTCAGAAAAGGGAAAAAAAACAAAAAAAAAAGAAAAAAAGAAAAAAGAAAAACAAAGAAGAAGACACGGGAGCTTGAGGCATAGATGTCAAAATCAACACATCCTTCAACACCTCGTCTCCGTGATGTCGAAACTCGACCCGCTGCACGCGGACACCCATGTCGAAGGTTGTCCTCTGACAAATGTCGAACTGGTTTCGCCATTTTTTCTTCGACAGTCTGTGGCAAAGAAAAAATGTCGAAAACTGTAGTTTCGACATTGGTGTGGCGAGGCCCTAAGTCTTATGGGTGGCAAAAGGGCAATGGAAGTGCCACGCCCACCCATCGTTTTTTTTTTTCATTCGTTTTTGTTTTCCGTCTGACATCACGGCCGACCCCTGTAGTTATGACACCTGGACTGGACCAGAGCGCGCAGTGCTTTCATCTCCCTTTCAGGCTTGGCGGCCGTTGCTTTTGACCAAAACTGCTTTTGTGACACAAATAAAACAGAAAAGAAAAAAAGATATCTTCGAACTGACCGGCTCATGATGAATGCATAGGCCCGTGCATTCCACAGTAGGTTTGCGCACTTAGACCCGGGCATGGGTGGTGCTCACTGTCGATCTAATCTGGGTTACTTGCCCAAAATTATCTCCGTGCAGGCTGTGAGGTCCCCATCTCTGGAAGGGAGATGGCCTTATCATGGATCACTTCGGGGGCTTAAAAACAAAACAGACAGAGAAAAGAGAAAGGGACCTCCAGCGCCAACGCCCTACCTTTCGACAGGCAATCACGAGAGAGTGCCAGAACTACTTAGGTGGACTTTTTTTTATCTTTTATTTCTTTTTAGTAAAGAGCTACGGCCTTGAGACGTCATCATTTCTTTTCTTTTCTATGTGGTCCGATGGACCACGGATCAGATACTACACTTGATCTTAGCCAGACGTCATCATTGCAACTGACCGGCCAGGGAATTCAGAATCGCAGTAGAATCGCAGTAGAATCACAGGATTTTAACTCATCTGCTTCCTGTGGAATTCGAACTCAGGTCTGTATATCAACAGTCCAGTGCTATACCAACTGAGCTTAGGCCAGTTGGTTACTTAACTCTCCTGGTCCATTTTCAATCCTCGGCCGTGGCATCACGAATATCGTCCATCTTTGGCCCTGTAGCGGACATCGTCACGACAATCCAATCGTCAAGTGAAGACGTCCCGATTCAGTAGCCCACTCGTCCTTCCGAAATGGCCTAGCCCCTAGCATTACAGTATTCATCTGATTCCACCAGGACTTGAACTCATATTCTGTTCGCCAACAGTTACATGCCTGCGCCATTCCCTCGGGCAAGAGTCTCTCTCTCTCTCTCTCTCTCTCTCTCTCTCTCTCTCTCTCTCTCTCTC
>BFEA01000011.1:6255632-6279993 GCA_003427395.1 Chara braunii
CAAGGACCGGTCCCCCAAATTTTTTTGCCCCCTAAGAACCCACTTTGCGTCCTGGTCCCCCGCCGCCAAAAATGCGACACCTTGACACAGACGCGGAAGCCCACTATACCGCAGCCTAAGGGATGCAAATAATTGCTGCTATCCCCAAGATCTGCACCTGAGCCAGCTTCACCACGGCTCACATTGCTGATTAGCAGCAGGCCCCACAACCCCCCCATCTTCGGTATGGTTGTTTTCACTTTTTTTTATTTATTTTACTTTATTTTTTCCTTTTCTTTGGGACTGTAGTAGTGTCAGTCCTGTGGCATTGGACCAAACCAAATGGATCTAGCTCAGTTGGTACTCCCGCTGAGATGTTAAGGAGTGAACCTGGATTCCAACTCCGCTGGAGTCGGGCGGAAAACGCAGGCTCATGTGGCCTGTCCGATCCAAGTGAAAGATATTGTCAGGTGGGGTGTTTGGCTGGGATGCCACAACTAGGGGCATACCGCCCAGTCCCAATATCTGCTGTTGGAGGTTTGAGTGTGACCATGCCCGTTGGGGCGCGAAAGATGGTGAACTGTGCCAGGGCGGAACGGCCCAAGGCACCGTGGGGAGGCATGCAGCTGTAGCCAGCTGGTCACATGGAACCCCCCCATCCTGCTGTTTTATTTCTATTTTTGTTTTATTTTTATTTATCTTTTGTATACCCTTTGTTTCCAGGTTGAGACACGGCCCATGCGCTAGTTCAGGGACTGGCCATGGCACAAACGAGCCAACTCAGTGGGTACACCCCTGAGTTGTTGAAATACAGGCCAAAGTTCGGACCCTCACGACGGTAGAGCATAGGTGGCATGTTTCAGCGCCATCCAAATTCGGGCTGGTGGGCTCGGCAGGTGAGTGTATAAGGAGTCGACCCTCGAAGGCACCGGCCTGCTGCCGGTGACAGTCAGCGCCCAAATGATGTGTGGGTTGGAGCGGAGTCTTGAGGCGGAACGGGAGCGCTGAGGAAACGGGAGATAGCGGGAGAGAAAGAGAGTGGGGGCGTTCGAAGGCAGCCAAGGGTGACCGGAGGACATGGGGGTGAACCAGTGAAAGCGGAGTGATTGAGGACAGCCCGGCAGCAAGATTGGAGGAAAGCGATGGAATGTGAAAAAAAAAAAAAAAAAAAAAAAAAAGATAAAAGGATGACTCTGGACGGGATGCGCGTCGGGGTGCATTCGAAGGTGAAGAAGAGGGAGGAGTAACTATGGCCGGCTGCAAAAACATGTAGCTCACTCGAGTCTTGATGGAGTTGAGCGAACGGAGAGTCGTTTTGGGGGTTTTTATAGTGGGCGACCCCGTTTTTATAGTCAGAATTGGGTGAAATTTAGTAGGAATAGGAGTTAGTATGGAAGGCTAGTGCGCGGGCGATGGCGAGAACAAGAGAGGTGAGGAGAAAGGAATGTGTATCTCTCTCGTTTCTGGATGAAATCGAGCGAGAGAAGATTCATTTTGGAGGTTTTGACATACTGCGCTTTGGATGGTAGGGTTAGAATTGGAGTTTAGTGGTTAGTTTTAGAGTTCTGTTAGTAAGAGGTTGCGCGGAGTTATAGAGATGGCGGACTCGGATATGGTAGGGGGCGAAAGTGGCATATCTCGCTCTTCTCATGGCCAATTTTTCCAAGCCAAGACTCTAGACAGAGGTTTTGGGCCATTCCGAGTTGAATGGCCATATCGGATTTTCGATTTGAGTAGCAGTTTAGCCGGTGGAAAGGATATGGGCTGCGTGGGAACCTAATAGGATTCCAGCGGAAAATTCAGTCGATTTTTATTATTATTATTATTTTATTACTATTATTATTATTATTTTATTTTACTTTTTTTGTCGGGGTTGTCCATCCTATCGGTGGAAGGGAGCCAAGCCAGGCCGTGGGGTCAGAGACTCACCTGGGAGCCGCTGCGACCCGATAGGCGTGAAGACAGAAGCATGTCGGGGCACTGACGGGCTGGTTTTCAGCCAGCAGCGCACCTAGTCGCTATGAGAAGGAAGGTTCATCTGTACTTAGAGGCAGCAGTGGGAAGGGTGCAGCTTGACGCAGATGAGAGAGAGAGAGAGAGAGAGAGAGAGAGAGAGAGAGAGAGAGAGGAGCCTACCTGGACAGCCAGTTGTGCGGGGGGAAGCCTACGGTCGAGCCACGTACCAAACAGACAGGCCGGTCTTGGCTGGTGGAGTGATTTTTGTCCAGTAGGTGCAGTGAACGACCAAGATCTCGGCCTGCTAAGAGCATAGCAAGGATTGACAGATTGAGAACTCTTTCTTGGTTCTATGGGTGGTGGAGTCCTGTTCTACCACTGTATGCTGTGTTCCAACCACACTAGTACGAGCAGAGGAGGGGCTTGTTCAGTCGCTGTGTTCTTCAGGTTAAGACAGCGCCTGTTTCGACTAAGGATTCAGCATGCAGTATGGGTTGCTATCGTGGATGCAGAGTGATCGACATGTTACAGCCACCTTATGACGACTTGTTGAGGCAAGAGGGTCTTGTATTTTGACCAGTTCCTGAGACAAGCACTGGTCAAGTTTTGTTATGAATGTGCGGGAACGGAATGACTGAGTAAGTTACAGCTGCCTTTGGACGTGATGAGCGGCCGTTCCGCTAGTAGGCGCAGCCACCGTGTTCAGCAGTGACAAGTTGCTGCCGCTGCCGCTGGCTAATGCTAGCTTCAGCGGCCCTCGACTGTGGCTGCTATTGGAGCGGTACCTTCAACAGGTCAGTTCTGAGTTTCATGACCAGCAGATGCAGCAAACTATTTGGCGGACGCTGGAGCGCTGTGTTTTTAGCCGCTGCCAATTTAGAGATTACCGGTATTATACGGCCAAACAGAGGGGATGCTGGTTTTCTCCAGCTCGTGGCACTGCTATCTCAGTTGAAGGTTGGGCGTGCAGCTGTTTACTCACAACAGATGAGGAGCTCGCTGCATATGCTTCGAATGGAGGACCTGTGGGTGTTGTGTTGTGTTGCTGATCATCAAGGCCTAGTACAGTTGTGCTTTGGCCTTGCGCTGTTGTAGCTACTAGCAAATGCTATTTGGAGAGCTACGGTCCGGACCAGCTAGTTCCAGACCTGAGCCGTTTCGTTTTCTGGGTTGTGGCAGATTTTGAATTATGTTGCTACAGTTTGCTCGGCTTCGTACCATAGGTGGATTTCAGTTTCAAACTGTTGTGCGGTGTTGAGGGTGGCAGTACCCTGGCTGCAGACGTCGTGCCCTGCCGCAGTGCGCTGCTGCTGTGCTGGGCGACGTTTTTCGCTGTGCACTGTTGTTCAGCAAAGCATCGCTCGAGCTATACACCGCTGCTGAGCAGGACACTGTTCCTTGCTGGGTGCGGCGATGGCATTAGCCTAAGGCGGCGTACTATCAGAGGGGAAGTATTGTGACTTCGGGAGTGAGCAGATCTTGCATAGGGCTATTGCGGGGACTTGGAGGGCAGTCAGGGGACCGACGTTCTGCATTCCGATCAAGACTCGGCTACTTTTGCTGCGTTCCATTGACCATCATTGCGAGGCCCTCAGGCGCATCGAGATTTCAAGGCTCTCTCCTGCGAGTCTGAGAGCACCCCTCTTGTATCCGAGCGTCTATACTTTCTCTTTCTACCCTTCTCAGTCTAAGTCTAGTCTATTGGCTACGAGAGGAAGGCGGCAGGCGGGATTGCAACCTGTAGGTCCGCACCGAGGCCTTGTGGGAGGTCCACCCACCGATTGCGGGAGCTCTGCCGGAACCCAGGCGGGGTTCTGATGGCAGGGAACACTCAGGTATAATGGTCGTTTTACGCGTGTGACCCTATCCCTAAAATGTATTATCGTTTTGCTATTGTCTGACGGTAAGTATGACTGAGAAAGCTAACTGTTTGTTTATTTGTTTGATTTCATGACATTGTTTTGCAAAGTAAATTGACAAGTATGTATTGATTTAATTCAGATTATCAGTGTGAGTTCAGACAACACAAAACTGTAACTAATGTTGCGGAGGCTGGGCGAACGCATAAGTTGCGGGTTGTTCAGTTCTTCGCACATGTGATTATATCTAGGCTGGGCTAGACTACTCATAAGTTGGGTAGCATGGCTCTACGCCATATGTAACTGTATGGGCTGACCAGGCACAACATAAGTTGTTGTGTCTGGTCATATGTCTTTCGTCGTTTGTTCAGGCAAAGGTTGGGCTCCTCATAAGTTGAGGTGGTCCAGTTTTTTGTGTATGCCGAAAGTTTAGGCTGACCAGTCTCACCATAAGTTGGTGGGACTTGGTCATACGCCTTACGTCGATTGTTTAGACAGAAGTTGACCACATCATAAGTTGGTGTGGCTCAGTCTTATGCTTTACTGTTTCAGGTGAGACTATTCACACCATAAGTTGGTGTGGTCAAGTCATGAGCCGCCATCACAAAGAGAATCGAAGTATACAATTTAGATATTTTATATATTATGTATATTTATGGCAGGCTGGGCGCCATAAGTTGGGAGATCCAGCCATATAAGCCGGTAGCAGACAAGGCAGAGGGAAGGAAGATGAACAATACAAAATGATGTGGTAACTTTGGGCAGGCTGACTCATCCATAAGTTGGGTAGTTGGTCCTATGTCCTTGATAACACAGAAGCAGAGAGATATATAAAGTCTGGCTATTTTCCTTTTCTAAACATATCTGACGTTTGGGTGGGGATCCTCATGAGTTGAATTGACCTGGCCACTTGTCTGAAGTTAGAATCTGATTGTGAAACTTATCTATTGATGTGGTTGTGTTGCGGAGGCCGGACGAACGCATAAGTTGCGAGTTTTTCGGTCATACGCGCTTGTTGTTGTTTGGGCGGGGCTAGACTACTCATAAGTTGGGTAGCCTGGTCTTATGCTACAAGTCACTGTATGGGCTGGTCAGGCACAACATAAGTTGTTGTGTTTGATCATATGTCTTTTGTTGTCGTTAAGGCAAAGGTTGGTCCCTCATAAGTTGAGGAGGTTCAGTTCTATGTGTATGCCGAACGTTCAGGCTGACCAGCCTCACCATAAGTTGGTGCGGCCGGTCATATGCCTTAGGTCGATCGTTTTGCAGAAACTGGTCACACCATAAGTTGGTGTGGTTTGGTTTTATGCGTACGTATATTTGTGTTACCAGACTGGGGCACCATAAGTTGGTGTGGCCTAGTCATACAAATTGGGAGGTCAGTCACATCCATAAGTTGGGTTGGCTAACCCTATGTCTTATGTAAAGAAGGGTAAAAAGGGAATAAGGAGGGTTTTTGAACGAACTATGTGACCTGGAAAAGAACCTAAGGGTTGGTGAGAGATGTTGCACTCACCTATGCATGTTTTTGAAGGTCATCTCTAGGGTATTCTCTTTGATAGAGTAGTTGTTGTAGATGTTCGCCAAGTGCTGGAGCCATAGGTAAGTAAGATGGATGATGGACGGGAAGCTTGGAATGAGATAGGACCGACTCTGCTGAGGGTTAGGATCAGCATTGACTCATAGTCTCGCTCAAAGGGCATGCAGACTAATGTTGAGCCTAAGTTATCAAGCAGGTGTCAGAAGTTAGTCTCAGGTATAGTTTTGTCTTGCATTTTTGTTTTCCGCTTTGTATAAATCTTGGTAGCCCACTTTTCCTACGGGAAGCGCTGCCGAAATTTCTACAAATCCGAAAGAGTTAGTCATTTTTTGACTTGTAGAAATTATGGGAAGACACTTTTCCTACGGGAAGCGTTGCCGAAATTTTGCAGAATTTAGAGAGTTAGAGTATTTTCAGCTAGGAAAGATCTGGCAATCCATCCTGTTTAGGGGATATGCTGCCGAAATTTTCCGTATTTTTAGATAGATATCAGAGGTTAGTTAGAAAGGTAGGATTATTTCTTGATCACTCAAGCATGGCTTGGGTACTGGCCTGTACTGCATTGCAGGTCGCCTTTATTAAGTTCGATTCAAGGCTTGACTTGTTTCAAGCTGATCCTACAAAGATCATCTTCTGTTATCTTTTGATAATAGGTCGGTTTCCGGCTCAACTCTAATCCACTCTTGCTACTCAACCTAAAAAGGCTTCAGCCCTGTGTTTTGTGTTGTTTTATTCTATTTTTACCTGGACTTTAATTGAATGGTCATTTAATAAAGATGCTGAGTATGTTATTTTGAGAGTTGCACAAAGAGTGAGGTTTGTATGGCTAAAGCGAGGGGTGTGAGCGCAAAGAATGGTTGAAGTTGACCCCGTGTAGTGTGTGCTCTGTTGATGTGACTCTTTGATGTGATTACAGGTATGTTCTGTGAAATGAAGTCCAGACTTGGTTTTGCGTATGATCATATGTATATATATTTGAAGGAAGTCACACCGTGGTTGTGAGAGTGATCGTCTCCTATCTCATGACTTTTATATCATGTTTCTTGTATCCGCTCGACCCATTGAGGCCGTGCATAGTGATTAAGTAAGTTTTACACTGAGAGAAAAGGGAGATCCCCTGCTATCTTTTGCTTTTTAGAATTAATATAATTGGACGTTGGAGTCCGTGGCAGCCGTCAAAGTCAAACCCCTTGATCTTTGGCTACCACGATAGCTCTAGAGTTGTCTACTCAACCCCTCTGCACAGGGTGCAGAAGAGGGTGTGGTCTTCAACCGTACATGGCGGTTGTCTGACATCGAGAGATTACCCCTCAAAGCGCCTGTAAGTCGACACTTGAATGTCGAACGCGACCCCCGAGATTATCAAGGGCCGCGGGGCTACGAGTACCACGTAGTACCCCATCAGCGCGAATGATTGCGTATGTCCGCATGACTGGTTGACATGAGAAGGTCTTGCGCTCGTTCGACTTTTATACGAAAGCCCCGCGCGCGATACCTATCTGAGTCTGGCTGCAAAGAGTTATGGGTCGGATACTGAAGGGACTAGGAGTTTGTTGCGTTGTGGTGTTGTTTGTGGTGTGTCCTCACATATTATTTGTTGGTAAGTGTGAGTATTGTGGCGTAACGCGTGGTGTGTGTAGCACGTCCTAGTCGACCGGCGTCGGATCGTGTCTGGGACTTCAGCCCCCCAGTGCGTCGATTCGCGTACGGGTTCGATTCTGGGCGTTCGACCGCAACGTACCCCCTATGCTACAGCGAACGAGAAACGCCCTCGGCTGGGCCACCTCTGCAATTGCATACGAAAAGCCTTCGCATGTGGTTCAGTACCTCGGCGGGGATACACCCACCTAAGGGATGGTGACAACTCCCGCAGGTGGAGGTAAGCGGTGCCTCACGTGACCCTGTCCTGTCGTAGGGGCTCGCGAGAGGTACGGCTGGCGCACTCGGCCGGAGCGGCAAACGCTCTCCGCGACAAGTCCTGCCAAATCCTGCGTGACGCGGCCGGGAGGGTCCCCGCGCGGGACCGATGCGCTCGACACTGCCGCCTGGCTTCAACCCACGCTACTTTGAGTCTGCGCGAGGATATGGTGACAATGCTGCGCTCCCAGTGTTTGTGGTCCCTTCGTACTAAGCCGGCCTCACTTGCATTGGAAAGTGTTGAGATAATGGTCTTTCGCGAGTATTCAGGTCTGCCTTCACTTAGGCGGGGCGTGAGGTTTGTTGCGGTACCAGCAGTACTATTAAATAATGATAAAAATAATAGTATAAACAACGACAATAAATAATAATCGTAATATTAACAATAATAATAATAATAATAAACGGACTTAATATCTCAAAATCACATTGAAAGTCAGGAAGTCCGACGTTATCCGGAAAGCAGTAACGCACTGATACTCCACTAGCGGAATACCAAACACTGAATCCGAATGTCAGTGAGGGTATGCTCCCACCACTACCAACATCAGTGCTCAGAGCCCTTCCCCCACTTGGCGTTTCGCGCCCAGACTACTATGCAGCTACTGTCAGCCTACGAATTGACAAGGCAATTGTTGACGTCAACAGCAGAACCAACTGCATGGAGATGTCGACCCCTGTAGGCTACCGCCAGGTAAGTCTCTCTCCCTACCTCTCTTTCTGTGTGTACGTCAGCCGGTTTGTGTTTGTCCGTTTGTTTTGCCTGTCCATCTCTCTCTATGTCTATTTGGCTGACTGTCTCTTCTCCCTCCCTTCTTCATTTCTTTCTTTTTCTACTCGAGAATCTTGACTTTGAACACATCCGCCGCTACTCGGCTTCATCCCTATTTCTAACTTATGCGGTTATGGCTGCCTTCCCTCTCAATGCAGTGTTGCTTAGCAGGCTCCCGTACGCATGCTACTGGTGAATAGTGTACAAGCGCTCCAGCAACATTTCCCCGCTGCTCACGAATGAGCATTCTTTCCGAAACGTGGTTGGCCGGTCCATATCTTGAATTGGACTGAGCCTCAGCTCGGCCCAATCTCTACTTCCTCTGGCTTGACTTGAACCCAATACCACATGCCTACTGTCTGTTTGATTCAAAATGTCAACGCCCGATACTTTCCCGAATTGTCATTGGCATGTTGCTGTTTGGATTAGTGAATCACGACTCTTCATTTATGGAACATGACTTTTGACTGTGGGTTGTGACTCTTGCATGTGAAATATGACCTCTGATTGTGGAACTTGACTTTTGTCTATGGGATATGGCCTCTGAGTGTGGAATGTGACTTTTGTTTGCAGCTCCACTCCTTTTCCCTTCTTCCTCTTCTTCTTCTTCTTCTCCTCCTTCTACCTCCGCGTGTGCTTCTTCACGAGCCCCACCTTCTCTCTCTCTCTCTGTGTGCGTTTGTTTGCTTGTTGGTCTCCGTCTGTGTCTGTTTGTCTGTCTGTTTGCCCATTTCTGTTTGTGTCAATCCTTGTCTGTCTGTGCCTGGTTTGTCTGGTCTGTCTGGTCTTATATCTCACTCTCTCACTTTCTCTCTCACAAAGACACACATGTACACACCCATGGGTGAGGTGGTGAGTTTTTATCCATCAATTAAACGAACCTTGGGCAAACTGTCTGTATGTCCGTCTGGTCTGTCTCTATCTTGTCTGTCTATTGTAGTATGTATCTGTCTACCTTCCTTTCCCCCCTTTCTCTTTTCCTCCATTTCTCCCTCCCCTTCTTCTTCTTCTTCTTCTTCTTCTTCTTCTTCTTCTTCTTCTCTTCTTCTTCTTCTTCTTCCTCTTTTCTTCTTTCATTTTTCGTCTTCCTTCAGCACGACCTTGTCTTCCCTTCCTTCTATCCGCATTACTAACAAACACTCATGCAACATCGAAGTCGGCTCTCGTCTATATTTTCACAAAGACCGGCTTCGAAAGAAAGGAAGGCCATGATCAAGATGACGATCACGGGAAATCGAGATCTCGATCGACGACTCTTATAATAAGACTAGTTAAAACAACACTAATAATAATAATAATAATAATAATAATAATAATAATAATAACAACAACAACAACAATAGTGATAAATTCAACACGTAAACGAATGTACACAAGCTCTCTAGGTCAATACTGCAATGAACGAGGAGGCGTTGTTCCTCTCAGAAAAGAATGACACTTATCTGGTACGTACGTTGCCTCCTTGATCTCTCTGTTTCTTCTTCTTTTCACCTCGTTCCTCTACTCCTAGATCACCGTCTCTCGGTCGTCTTGGTCACGACCTCCCCTTTTCCTTCATCTTCGTCTCTTCGTCCCTTCGTCCTCTCCTTTCCCACATTCCTCACCTTTGCTTGAAGTACTCCTCCCTCATTATTGTGGCGTCCTTCCTCTGTTCCCTTTGTGTTCACTTCCCCCCACGGCGTCGCTCCAACGTGCGCACATCTCTCTTTCTCTCCCTTTCTTTCTCTCTCACACACACACACACACACACACACACACACACACACACACGCACGCACACACATATAGTTATGTTCATGAAGTAGATTCACGCGATATTGCTCATCCTATCGATAGAAATAGCGTGAGGTCCGCCGCGCCTTTCACACACAGACACGCGCACACACGTTTATGCACACACGCATGCTCATGCACGCACGCACTTACACACATGCATACCCACACACACACATACACAAATATAGCAATGTATATGTCCATGTTCCAGTGCGGATTCATTCGATCTTTGCTCATTCCATTGTCGGAAGTAGTGGGAGGTCAGCCGCGGGGTAGGAGGCAGTCGAGCCCGCCGATGCATCGCTCACCCTATCGTCGAAAAACTCTCTCGTTCTAATACACACACGCACATACACACGGGTATACTTCCAAGTTCTAACCGTAGATTCATCTACTTTTACTCATCCTGTCGGCGGAACTGTCATGGAGTAAGTCGTGACCATTCCCTTGAAATTTATGGGAGAAGGGCACTGAAGTTGGTTTTTGGCGATGGCAACACTGCCCCCATCTCCTGCTCGTGACAACCCATTGGCCTGCCACGGCCGATCGGGAGTCAACTACCCCGAGAAGTCTGGAAAGATTACATCCCACGATCCACAAGCCAACATCGTGGTATATGAAGGATTCGACCACCGTGATTACTGTCGATAACAAGCGAACTATGTTGCTCCTCTTCCGTATTTCTCTTTCTTTCTCGTTTCCTTCCTCTTCCTCTTATCCTCTCATCTCGTGTTTAATAGCGATAGATCTTTAGAAATTAGAAGTAATAATACTCAATGTGATGGTAAGATTAGTAGTGATCAAATTACGAACATTTCCCCCGTCTTTTTTCCTTCCTACTTCTTTGATCGTGACCGTATAAATCCCATTCCCATTTCTTGTCAACATATTTACAACATAAAATTCTTGAAAAGCTAACAAAACAAATTGTTAGGTTTGCATATATTTTTTTTAAGATTCTGATAGTACATTTTTCAATCCTCCTACAGGAACGAAATTTTATGTGATGTAAATTAACCCAAAAAAAGAATAGAAAAGTACTTTTTCAGAACCACTGGAAGTGGTGAGGAGAGAAGCAAGGTTTTTCACAAAAAATCACTGCCTTGCAAAGCACCATTTGTTCAAAAAAACCAAAATATCCCAATTTTTTGTTTATCTTTAAAAATCATATTTATAGTTTTATAAGGTATGTTACACGAGGAACCTATTCGGGGGTTTCCCAAACACGAACACATATTATCCTGTTCACGAATACATTCGTTTGGATATGTTCACTCATACATCGACGAATATATTATTTTTTTGCATTTTTTATTAAACATATTTCCATTTTTTATTTTTAAATCGTGGTTGCCTATAATTTGAAGATGTCTCCCAAGCAAAAATTGTTTGAATACTTCTTTTACATGACATATATTTTTTTGGTAAGGGTTTTACAATTAACTTAAAAATGGATTTATATTAATTTATAGTTTTATAAACTAGTTTTCGCAGAGCCTAGTTTTTACCAAGCTGCTGAAAAAGACTTATAGTTCTATCAATGAGTATTCACTGAAACTATTTTTTTTAACATCTTTCGAGTTGACCTTGCAGTCTTTAAAGATTGTTTTGTTTGAGCTATACTTTTTGTCGGTATACTAAGAATAACTTATAGTTTTATAACATGCTCTTTGCTAGAAAAAAAAATCTTGCACATTTTGAGAATCGCTAGACATTTTGATCGTTTTTTTCCCTCCTTTATCAGGAAACAGTTAAAAATGCTCTCTTTTCTGTGTCAAATATAACATTTTGACTTTTACTTTTTCATTCTATAAAAAATGTTAGGTTTTGTGTTTTTGTTAGGTTTTCACGGATTCATTGTTTTACTTAGGAAAAATAGTATATAGATTTATCAAGAAGATCCGTTGAGTGATCACTAAGTCTCCCTCCATTTTCTAGACACTTCAAGAGCAAGACGAACTCCCGTCTCGTTCGTACCTCTTCTTCTTTTCTTCTTTACCTTCCTCCTTGATACTCTCCCCCTCCTTTTCTTTGTACTCCTTTTCTTTTCTCCTCTCTCTTCCTCTTTTGTCGTCTGCTTTTGCTAAGTCTCACGATCACATTCCCTCTGTCTCCCCCTTTCTTACGATTGCGTTTACTCTTTTCCCTCCTCTGCGTATTAATTTCCACCTTAACTGATGTCTCCTTCTCTCTCGTGCTCTTCTTCTCTCTCTCTCTTCTCCTCACATTCCCAGTCGTTCGTTCGTCCGACGTCTTCCAAGCCAGCCCCGTCTTTGTACCTTGATCGTGATTACGATCAGATACGGCCAAGAAGGGGATGTACCGTGATCTGAGGAAGAACAGTCGTAAATACCGTTTTTTTCTTTCTCTGAGTCTTTCTTTCCTTCCCTAACTCCTTACTGGCTCTTGTCCTCGTTCACGGCTCCCTTCTTTCCGTATCCTCGCCCCCTCGCTCTCTCTCTTGCACCTTTCCTTCCTCACACTCTCGCTCGTCCCCTCCCTTACGTTTTACTCGCATTCGCTTACGCTCCCACTCTACCTTCGCGACTATCTTTGCCCTTCTCTCAATCTCTCATACTTTTCTTGTAGTCGAGATTGCCCTTGCTAGTTCACGCTTGCATATTTGTCGGTCGGTAATTTTCTGCGACTCGAGCTGCTCGTACCTCTTCTCACTCTTTTACTGACCTTGTCCTCAGCAGACGTAAACCCGACCCGACTCAGCCAATCGTTCTCCATTACTCACTCGCCCCTTTGAAGGATCTGACCCTTTAGTCAAGGAGCATTCAATCCTCACATCAGTCGTAAATAATAATAGATAATAATAATAATAATAATAATAATAATAATACTCATTGCCTATGTCTTCAACTCCCTCGTAACCCTTTGTATCGATGTTTGTGTATGTCCTTTTATGCTTGTCCACCAACTGGTATGCATCATTTTCCCATGATCTAGCAGAAGATTCACTTAACCCCCTGCTCACCTGATCGGATAAGAAGCGTTCGGGGAAACCCCATAGTTCCCGGTAGGTGCCCAAAAGTTCCTTTCTCCTAACTGCCTATATTCCTTTCTCATTATGGAGGTGTTATTTAGGGCACAGATCTCGAAAAATTGTGAAATGAAGAAAAGGAAGAAAAAGAAAAATAAAATAAAATAAACAACCTGTACTAATGCCAACTAACTGTCGGCCTCTCACATCGTGGAGGAGCCCAAATTCTAACTACCCGCTTACTTTGTAATGCAAAGGTCACTAGTTCAAGCCCCGGCCAATCGAGCCAGGGTGAAAATGTTGCGGAGCCCCTTCGCAAAAAAAAGAGGAGCTCGCTCAAAGGTCGGATGGATTCGTTCCCTGCACCCTTTGCTTGACAGTCCTGCACCTAAACCCACTGAGCTAGCTCCTACTTCAAATAGAAGTGGAGTAGCTGAGATACATGTAGAGTAGTGGGACTCAATTGAGCCCGTTTTCTAAGTCTGTGTGTGTGCACGTCGGTCGGTCTGCATCCCTGTCTGAGTGCTTGTGGCTTTGAGTGTGTGCGTGACCGCAAGGACACTTGATCGATCGGAAGGCCTGAAGGGCCGGTACTTTCCTGTGACCGGAACATTGAGGGCTGCGGCAGGGAGAACACTCAAGTGGCGGTGAAAGAGGCCTGCCATACTTAAGTGCAGAGGAAAAATGCTCAAGTAACAGGTATGCTGGTACCACACTAAGTAGACGTAGATATGTCGGGTACTCGAGGTCGAGCAGAAGAAAACAAAAGTTGGCATTTTTAGAGGCCCGGTAACAATAGATAGGCGGGTACTAGGTTAAGTAGTCTGAGTCTAGACCCTGTAAGGACGATATCAGAACTTGCAACGGTGTCTCCCTCTACAAACGGACGAAGGCACCGGTTATTTGGGTGGTCATGAGGACACGAAGTTGCCACTCGAGAGACGACTTTCTCTCTGCATATGAGAAGCGGAGTTGGAGCCTCAACCCTACTCACGGCATATGAGTAAGGACAGAGGCAGCGATTTTTGTTACCTATTATGGTAGGCAGTGTGTTTCTCTTGGCTGCCCCGGTCGCATGGTCGAAGTTGTATTAATTTTTCCGTCGTCTTTAGATTTTACCACGGCGCGACCTGCCGACTTTCCCATATCGGTCGGTCCGACGCCCCTGGACTCGTTCTAATTCAATTTTGCCTTACCGTCTGAGCCTTTGACTAATTCAGATCGTGGTCGCCGCATCCAGTGCGACATTTTCTTTGTTTTTCTTCTAAACTCTCCGGCCCTTGTGGTCGGAGACTTTTAATTTTTATTAACCCTTACCAGTTGTTGTATACGTCATGCCATTGCATACGATCACCTAGCAACCTCGGCCTCAGCAGTCGAAAAATTTTCTTCACGGTGTCATGCCAAAAAAAATTCTCACTTTCTACTCCATACGGTCTCTGGCATGGCAACTGGCGTTGATACTGTATCGAATGCAAAATCATGAGCAAATACACTTGTAAGGGTGTTTGCTCCGACAGCGTGTACGAGTGGTTGTATAGCAAGGGGCCATTGTAAGAGAGCAGAAAGTCGGTGCGCCTTTCAGATTCTCTTTCTTTTGACTCTTAGAAGCCAAGTCCAAGGCGAATAGCCGGTTGTTGCCCCCCCCTTCAAGCTTGTTTGTATGATCAGAGTTCTCTCTCTGTCTTCTCAGTTCCCTTCTTCAGTCAAGCTACTCCTTTGTCTCCCCGTCTCTCTCCCGCGCACATTCCTTCACTCCCATCTACCTGATGGATGTCAGAAAGCTATGATGATTTTCTGGTCTCGCTCGTCCCTGTTGAATTCAATCGAATCTCGCACGAGCGAGCATCATTGAATTCAAGGAACCCGTAAACCCCAGATGATCTTACCCCTTTTTTTATCGGTCTTTAGACAACTAAAGATTTGTGTATGTGAGATTTGTCACACACATGCATCGATTGGGCTAAGATTTCACTAAGATTATGAATGTATACTCACCACTCACCCAATCATTGATAATTGTCGTCTTGACGACTGTTTATTTTTGTGATTAAATAACTGATTAGATGGATTTATGTGCTCAAACTTTGCTTATGCCATGTAAACCGATTGTCCCAATCCGGTTGGGTGTCGACTTCCGACATCCTCATCGCGACCATTCTCGTACAACGAGGAAAGGACGCGTGTATGTGAGTGGGACGTACGGGAAGTCGTCACCAAGATTGGAAGACGTTATAATTTCTCCCTCAAAACAAGGCGTTCGGGATTCGTGGGCATTGTTTTTGTCATTATCAATACTCACTTTCCCCCGTACTCTTTATTATTGTTTTTTGGACACATGGTGAGGACGAATACAAGGAAAGAACGACCAGACTGACACTGTCCATGTCGGATTCCGAACTCTATAGCGAACGACGCTGTGACCTGATTCGAAAACGAGATCCCACGTGTGTACCCCCGTCTTTCCGCTCGAAAAGACGACGAGCAAGATGCATGGAGGTACAAAGATACTTTTCGGATTGGATAAACATTTAAAAGCAGCAAGCGTCATTTCTTTTCCGCACAACTATGGTCCTTCCTCACTAAAACGGGGATTGTATGGGTGCTTTCAGTTTCGTTTGTGGCCCCACACTCAATATTCCCAAAAATTCGTGACACACCCCATTTAAATATTCTTCCATGACTTATTTCACATAATTTATCACTCCCATCGAAAAACATGATAGAGCGTGAGGTTGGTATCATAACCAATACGTGTCGGTTCTGACAATAATGAGACGAACTGGCGGGAGAACGAGCACTAGCTCGAACGAAGAAGAAAAATTTTCCTCTTGTCACCAAAAATAAGTTGACAGAAACAAGAAAGAGAGCAGCTATAACTAACACTAATGTACATGCCCCTTGCGTAATGGTAAGTATTCCAACTACCTTTTCATTCTATCATAACCACACTCATTCATAAGCATGACTCGAAGCAGTGGAAGCGTAGGGCTATGAAGCGGCTGACCTACTGCGAGTCGGATTATATTCATGAGCTCCTAGGGACCATTCATGAATTGAAGAGAAAGGAAGAGGCAAGAGATGAGCAAGTAAAAAATATGTAAAAGGAAATTGATGGCTTTATAGTTGAGTTGCATGGCATGAAAGTAAAATAGAAAGAGTTGAAGCTTCAAATGGTAGCCTTGAGCACAACCTCGAGTCACAAAAGCAAAGAGATTGAGGAGGTGACTGCATGGGAGAAGTTGGGGAGCAAAGTGGAACAACGTGTAGCAAAGTAGGTGAATTGGGAAAATAGATTGAGACAAAGATAACTACCATAGAAAAAGTGTATGACAAATGGAAAAGGAGGTGGAGTGAGATGGAAATGAGGATGGCAAAGGAAATGGAGGAGTTCAAAAAAAGGTTTTCAATTGAAAGGGAAAGAGGAAATGAAATCCACCAAAGTAATAGACTGGAGGGAGAATTGTTGTAAGCCTGTAACTGCTCCTCCTGCATAAGGAAAGACAAAAATTAATGTTGAATACTCAAGGAAGGAAAAGTCGGGGTTGAATAAATTTTAAGAGAGGGTAGAAGGAAGAAACGATAAGGTCATTGTAATGTTTCCGCAATGCATCTCATGAGTTGTTGAATCTTTGGCTTCGAAGGTGGGTGACAGGAAGAGACCTTACTCAGAGATAGGAGTGTCTGCTCTAAGGGATAAAGAGAGTCGGATAAAGATATCATCACAACTTCTTCCACCACTGATAAAAAGAACAAAGGAGGAGGAAAAAAAGTTGTATAGGTATTGCATGGAGGGGGTACATTTGAAAGAGGACTGCCCTTGACATAAGAAGGATAGGAAGAAGGATTTGGTTAGAACAGATGACAACAAAAGGCTCATCGACGGGATGAGAAACGTTGTTAGAAATGTCAGGGAAGGGTTCATGTTTCATCTGTACAGGCGGTTGAGACTTGCTATGGAGGACAAAAAGAAGATTACAGCCAAGTTTATAAACAACATTCGGTTGTTCTCTTGAGTTCCAAGATAAAGCCCTCAACATTTTCGTTTCCTAGATAAAGGATTATACTTCAGTCATTAAGTATCGTGTAGTATGTGTGGTGTTTTTTTATTTATTTCTTTTTGATACAATACTATGATTTGATATGTAGTATGTCTGAATCCGTCCTAGAGGGTGTACTTGGTTATTCTTATTTCTCAAATTTAATTTTTTTTTGATGATGTCTTTTATATTTTTTTGTCCGACTCGAGATTTGTACATTAGTAGTTGATGATAAATGAAAGATGTACGATTCAATTTGTCCTAAAATTTCAGGCTCTGGTTTTGAGAGATTAGTTTTCAGGTCTTTTTACTACTTGGGTGCATTAAGTTATATTTTTTACATCTATATCTATGGTGAACACAAACACTTTCACACTTAGTTGGTGCACTTCATTAATTTAATTGATGGTTTGTGAATTGCATAAGGTTAAATCATCTCAAATCATCTATTAAGTCTTAAACGATGATACTCTGAAAAAAAAAACGCATAAGAGTTCAAGAAAGGTATAACTGAATTATGGCATGTAATGTCTCAAGTTTTTTGGAGTTGCCAGTTAATATTTTATTTCTGTACATTGGTTTATGATGTTATCGAGGATTGCTTCACCAAAAGACTTCAAACCCAAAGTTTCCTCAAAGGAAATGAGTCATAACCATGTTTAAGATATATGCATTTTCCTCAAAGGGAAACTAACTCTAGGATTAATGTTATTCTAAGAGGATTGAACGAGTGGTTCCGACATGCACAGAACAGACGCCGTATCATGTGGTATTTTTCCACTATTTTACGTACCTCTCTGACCAAAATGTACGCAGCAAAATTCAAACTTGGAACTAGAGGTCAAGTATTCAAGATCGTGGGAAGCGATCTGGGTAAACGTTTAAGTAAAAAGTGTATGAAGTTTCATTTATCTTTTGACATTTATAAAACCCTACAAAGCAGAAAAAAAAAGTGTTTTGAATGGAATGGATGTTTTTTCTCTGCCTTCTAACAAAGCAAGGAGTCAAACAAGTACTTTTTTTTCACATATGGTTAACAGGTGGTGTCATTTTTGACGAATTGTTCACCGAAGCTTCCCTATTTTCTCAATGTGGTCTTTTTTTTTTAATGTATGTGCTTTAGGGTATATATGTATTCAAATTCAATGCATTTGGACCTCTAATCAAAAATTTGCAAAACCATCGAATTCGGAAAACAAATTGGCGAACTCCGGAAGCTATTTCGAACAGGGTTTTATAGTTCTTTTTATTTTATTTTTTGCCTTTTTTTTTTTAAATGTTTGTATTATGAGCCTGCATTGTTTCTTCACTAAATGTTTGACGACATTATTTGTGGTGATGCGGAGAAAAACACCGAATTTTTGGGTCTTCCGTCAACCGTCTTTTTTTTTTTTTTTTTACTTTCATTGAATATGTCATATGGTTTTGTTGTTGGAAAAAATCCCTAAGACTCATGTCTGTCCAAGCTGTGATCGAGGCTTCAGAGACATGAACCCTAAGTGGCAACATGACAATGTCCCTCGTCAATTCACTGAGTGACAACCTGACAATCATGAAGACTCAATTTTTTTTGACAATCTTTGTATTTGGTATATATACTTTGAATGATAATCATTCATCCACTAAGTGACAATCTGACGAGAGGAGATAAAATTTTATCACTATGAAATTGTAAAAAAAAAAACAACGTAATTCATCCACATTAGGAGGTCAATCTGAAGGACTAAAATTTACCAAGCCTATGGTGCAAAATTGGCATCGCTGAAACGTAATTCCCAACATGGGCTGCTGACCAAGTAGAACCAAGCAGCGGGCCTTCCGATTGTGGCCAAGAACTAAAACCCAAGAGAGGACCTCCTTGATGAAGAGATTAGTTCATGTCGCTATCGAAAGGATCGAGAGTCAGATTCAAAAAAAATATTAGGAGGATTCAGTCGTTATGGCATAACCAATACGAGAACCGCCGTTAATATAACAAAACGGTGGGCCGCAGTTCCGGCCTGATCAATCGACTGTGGTGGATTGAGATCAAGATCGCCGATCCTCTCGCATTAGTCTTCAGGTGGGATGGTATAATTATTTAGGTTAAAACCCATGTCCAAAGATTGAGAGTCCAATTATTGATTCTTAACTCCCCGGACACCCAACAAGATCCTGACAAATAAAGTTTAAAGTTGTGGGGAGAAACAATCGTTGTTTTCCTTGATGACTTCCACGATTATAGTACTCAATCAATATTCTCACTTGCAATCATCTTAATTATTTTTTTTGTATTATTATATGAGTATGTGGGAGACCAAGGATAATACCCCGACAATGAGGAACGCACCAAGGAAGGCAGGGAGGATCGTTAACCGTATTTTCACCAGGGGATCGGATTTTGACAACTTGCGAAGTCAAAAGGTCTTTATTCGCATATATATTCCCCATCGACGGGGATGTCTCTTAATAAGGTCTGGGAATATTATCAGACTTGTTCATGTTTTTGTAGTCGACACAACGTTCACATCGATTATCATGATAAAACCAGTCAAACGTAAAGGGTGAGAGTTTTTTAACTTGACACCATGAGACAGACGCTTCGATCACTAATGTTGTTAAATGGTCGCACAAACCACCGCGACAACGTGCAAAAAACAACAAGGGGTTAGTTTTTAAAACCTTCAACCGCTAGAGTCAGAGGGTTAGTCGAAAAGAATGAAATGCGGAATGCATCAACAACGTTCTAAGTTAGTTGAGAGTTCAAACGATACTACAAAACAACATTAATCAGGTCAATTCAACTGACATCGGACGTTGTTGAGCTCATCGGCTCCTACCTTTTTGCAAAGATGCGGGAGCCCTCGCGGCCATGTCACACAGGAGTAAAAACAAAACAAAACAAAAAACAACTTGGGAACGATGCAAAATATTCTGCGAACCGCCGAGATGGTCGTGGTAGAGTCGTCCCTTCGCCGCTCTAGCCGGGTGCGCCAGTTGTACATCCCGCGGTGTCCTACGACATGATAGGTTCTCACGGGGCATAAACTTTCCTTCCCTAAGGGGTTGTCACCACCCTTAGGGGCGTATCCCTACAGAGCTACTGACCCACATGCGAAAGTTTTTAAATGCAATCGCAGAGGTAGGTTAATCAAGGACGTTTGCTCGTGCGCTGTAGTATAAATACGCTTGGTTAACGCCAAGTGGACCCGAGCGTTGTTCGTCCCTTAGGGCGCTGATCTCCTAAGTACGAAGCGGACGTCAATCGACTAGGAGGGTCTCAACCAAGTGTGAAACCCTCAATTGATCCGAGTCCCTTAGACACACAGTCAAAAGAAAGTTATAACACCCACACATAGTTACATAAAAAGAAAGTCGACCATAATCAACAAGAATATATATCCCATATGAAATGATAACTAAAAGAATATCAATCATCATCTAATACATCCAATAACACAAGTTTAAAATAAAATCCGACCTCCCGGGTCGAATTCCACAAAAATCATACAGCCGCCAACAAGGAGTTGGCTACCGACAATAATATCGATGATGCCAACAGGGTAGTCAGTCTGCCTTAGTTTTGACTTGAAGAGACGCGTCACGAAAGTTATTCATTCCACCTACCGCCGACTTAAGATTAGACACGCACACATCCATCTTCATATGTTCCCGATCTTCTTGGATGACGGACTGCTTTGAGAATGATTCTCAATCAGGTGCATTGCTTGAAGTGTTGCATGTCTCTCCCTCTAGGAAGTGGTCTGGGGTACTCCTCCTCTGCGCCCGAGCACAAAGCTCAGATATCAGGAGTTGGGTTGACCCCACGGAATCGGCAAGTACCCCCTCCGTAGAACGGTCCAGTCTGTGTCGATAATAGGGCCGACTCCTGAAGCTACGAACCCCCGCCCCAGATGCTTCCTAGCGAAAGAGAATATGTCAATTGTGAGTAGTTTCCAGTTATTATTATTTCTCATAAGTTCAGGGTAACTTGGATGAAAAGAAATCAGAAGAGATAGAGAATAAAAGTCATTTGGACATGTATAGGCATAAGGTCGTTCGGGATAGAACAAGTAGGCCTCATGAAAATGCTAGATCAATTTAACTTTGTCTTCTTTATTTAAAATTATTTTTAAGACAGTCACTGGATTAACCATTTTCAAAATAACAAGTTTTTTTTTACAAACAGACAGATAGTAAAAAGAAGGAAGACAATCGTTTTTATCTGTCTCAAATAAGCATAAATCAAACTCCTTTGTAGGCATCCTTCTACCTACCTGCACATCATGAAAGGCAAACAAGATCAGAAAAAAACAATACAATTTCATACTCAAGTCAGACCTTTTCATTCGCATGCATAACTCATACAACTTTTTCCGACCTTTTTTTTTGAACATTCAAAACAACAGGGTCAAGCAAACTGTGGGTTCACACAGGTGTGAAGGGAAATCTGAATCAATCAACTAACTGACCTTCAGTGAAGTTCGATCCGACCCACTCAAGAAAGCCGAGTAATATTCCAATCACATTTGAAAAAGACGATCGCTGTCATAACTGAAAATATGCAGCTCACATGAAACTGTGTGACTCACAACTCCATAAGTTGTGGTCTTTCTCCGGAGCCACGGTCCACGTTCTCCCCCAACTCCACCAAAACTTAAACAGTGTAGCCCTCTAGGAGGGTGCTTCCAACAATAAGTTTCATGTGGTCTCAACGTTCCAAACTGTCCCAATGCAGTCTCAATCGCACCTCTACCACCAAGGATACTTCCAAACCAGCTTGCAGATCCATGTCGCCTCAAATCACCGCGTCCGCAACCCAAGTTGGTCCCACTGGGTCCCAAGATGGTCCCAAGTAGTCCTGGGCAGTCCCACACCATCACCGACAATACCAAATAGTCCATAACTCAAAACCACTCGCCCTGCATGCCGCAAAAAAAATAAAGATGACCCTAGTTGAAAACCACATGTGTCGTGAGCCCCCCCCTCAAAAAAATGTCCTTCCGGCGTAAACCACAAGTACCGCAACTCCAATAGCCACTGGTGCGAGCACTCACTCCGCGCTCTCTACATGTCGTCGGTCCAAGTACCACCGCCGCACAGACCCAATCGTGCACCAGCATAAATTCGCCACAACCGTTGCGCACCTCAAAAATTTAACAGCGGAATTATCACTCGTCGTTGTCGCTAAAACTGCTACCATGGTCGTCCAATAGCACCCCCACATGCTCACACACCACTGCCGCACAATCCCAAATGTGCACCAGTGTCCATACTTCTGCCGGATCATGAGATAAATAGTCCACCATTACCACGCACATCAAAAATTAAAAGTCGGACTGCCGCTCCCCGCGCCGTCGAAATCGGTACCACGTCGCAGTGCCAAAAAACTTTGCAGCAACTTCCCACCAAAAATATCGCTGCCGTGCTAAAACTTTGGCAGCGTAACCTAAAAAAAAAAATATCGTCGTTGTCGTGCCACCAAACGAACAGCACCTCCCCTTAGGGAGACCTTGATGATGCCACGCCTTCAGTCCGACAGCACTTCCCCACACTCACGTTGAAAAAACCTTCAACGCCGCGCCGTCGATCCTGCAGCATCTCCCCACCGGTAGTGTTGTTGTCACCATGCCAAAAAAAATGGCAGCACTTCTAAAACAGTTGTTGCCGAGTCAGAATTTTGGCAGCGTAACCCCTGACACACTCATGCCGCTTGCTGCACCTTCCAGCCCTGATGCAGCCTTATGGCCACAATACCAGCACGAAGGTGAGGCAGAGAGCCTCCAACCCTCGGCTATCAACAAAAAAATTGTGGCAAAATTTCATCATGGTTTCAACTTACACATAAGTTGGAACCAACGTACGAAAAGGGTGAAAAGGTGCAGCCAATTGTTTAGATGGGCCGGTTGCATGTTTCCAACCGTTTGCCAACATGAGGCCGATATGTTTTCAACATCTGTTCAACATTTGATCAACATAGTTCCAACATGTTTCCAACACGTCTGTCACTTTCGAATTTTATCGAAAGTCCCTCGCGAGGGAGTTGACAAGTGCGTGGAAGTGTCCTTTGAAACGTCAGTCGTTGGTGGAAGGGCAGCCCACAGTAGTGAACCTGGGTGGTTTCTGCGGTGTGAGGTGTTGTGGCGCGTAGGGCGAAAAAAAATAAGTGTTCGACATCAACAGATCAAAAAAAAAAAATGGAGGTTTTGTTGCGAGGAAAAAAAAAAAAAAAAAACAAGAAATTGTGCGAGGGCATTAATTTTAGCGTCCGAGGGCATTATTTTTTTTTTTGGTACGATGGTGCCCCCCCCGTAACTCGTTGATTGCCCCCCCCCCCCCCATCACTTCGTCCTCCCCCCTCCCAAAATGCGCCCTGCCACGTGGTTTGTTTTTTGGTAGAGGTCCGGTGCCGCTACGGTGCCTCTCCATTTTGGCCTTCCAATTTTTTACCGCATTTCGGCCTATTATGCCTCTGTCTCTTATACACATCTAGATGTGTATAAGAGACAGGTGTGCAAGTGTGTTACGAAGAGCGATCAAGCGTTCCACGTGGTCCACCACCCAAAGAAAAAAAACAAAACCACGATGGTTGCCCCCGCCCCCCATAACCTCGTCCTCCCCCCTCCCAAAATGCGCCATGCCACGCGGTTTGTTTTTTGGTAGAGGTCCGGTGCCGCTACGGTGCCTCTCCATTTTCGCCTTCCGATTTTTTACCTCATTTCGGCGTATTGTGCCTCCGGTGCCGTGCGGCTAAAGCCTGGTGTACCACAGGTATGTTTTTTCCAAGGCCGAAGCTTGGTTACCCTAGGCCGAGCCTCTTTTTTTTTTTTCGCAAGTCCCTTTTCTCGGTTTCACAGTACGAGGCCTTTTTTTTTTTTTTTTTTTTGCACAAAGCTAAAACCCCCGTAACGCGTTTTTTGTAGAGGCTCGGTGCCACTACGGTGACTCTCCCTCTCGGCCTTCCTTTTTTTTGCCACATTTTGGCCTATTTTGCCACTGGTACTGTTGAAGTGTGGCTGGTGTACCACAGGTACCTTTTTTCCAAGGTCTGCATTTGGTTCGCCTAGACCAAGGCTCTCTTTCGTTTTTTTTTCAAGGCACTCTTTCATTTTTTTTACCTTCCGGTACCTATTTGTCTTCACACCAGGTTTACCTCATTCTTGTTGACGTTCGTTTTACGTTTTTCGTTGTCTTCATCTACAGGCTCTGTGTTTTCACCATCTCCTTTGTGCTTCCTCCAGTAAGAGCGATTTTATACAAGGCTTGAACGTCTGCAGAAGCCCAGAGAGAGAGAGAGAGATCTTGTGGGAGACAACATCGCAGAGAGTCAGAGAGAGAGAGAGCGAGAATTGTTGCGGGGAGTTGCACTGCTACTTGACAAGGTACGGTATCTCACTCTCTCTCTCCTTTTTTTTTTTTTTCCACTTTCTTCTTCTTTTTTTTTTTCTTCTTCTTCTTCTTCTTCTTCTTCTTCTTCTTCTTCTTCTTCTTCTTCTTCTTCTTCCTTTCTTTTTTTCTTCCTTTCTTTCTTTCCTTATTTCTTTCGTTTTTTTT
>BFEA01000011.1:6281456-6293558 GCA_003427395.1 Chara braunii
GATCGGTGCCCTGCCACATGCAATACACACAGACAGGTGAGAGTGGCAAGGCGAATTTTTTCCTTTTTTCGCTAACTCTCAGAGAGAGAGAGAGAGAGAGAGAGAGAGAGAGAGAGAGAGAGAGAGATGCGGACCAGAGACAGAGAGAGATAGGGACGGATTGAGAGACTTTTGAGGTTTACTAATGGGGGCGACGAAGGTAATGAACGACAACTGTACCAGTCATTTTGATCCGCAGTAGTGAACTCTATATTTTTTCTTCTTGTAAGGATTTTTTTTTTCTTTCTTTTTTTCTTGCTTTTTTTTTTTCTTGCTTTTTTTTTGCGTTATTATTTATTTGAGTTAAAAAAAAAAAAAAAGGTGGGCAGGGGAGGGAGTGGGGTCGACGGGAAAACCAAGATATTTGTTAAGCATTGTATTCCAGTGTTGTGTGGACTGATCGACGGAAAAACAGCGACGTACAAAAATATATAAGAATGTCTGTTGCTACGTACATATAGCCAAACTTTGGTAGGCGCCCGCTGACAAAACCGATGGAAGTAGTGAGGTCGTGTCTCTGCCTCTCTGTCTCTCTCTGTCACTGTCTCTCTGTCTGTCTGTCTGTCTGTCTGTCTGTCTGTCTGTCTCTCTCTCTCTCTCTCTCTCTCTCTCTCTCTCTCTCTCTCTCTCTCGCTCTCTCTCTTTCTCTCTGTCTCTCTGTTGCTATTTTCATCTATCTATCTATCTATCTATCTATCTATCTATCTATCTATCTATCTATCTATCTATCTATCCATCTATCTATCTATCTATCTATCTATCTATGTATTTCGCTGTATATACATATATTTTCAGATGTCAAGATTGGCAAAAACCGGGCAAAAGAGAAAGACGAAGAGTGTGATGCAACGCCTGATCAGTTTCTTTCGTTCGGGGGCAACGAAGAGAAGCCGACTTTGATGCAAGGGAACTGGGGTGAGATGGTAGAGAAGCAGCAAGAACATATAGACAGGCTCACAGATGAGGTACATAAGCAGAAACAATTGCTGAGACACACGTCGAAATCTCTCTCTCTCTCTCTCTCTCTCTCTCTCTCTCTCTCTCTCTCTCTCTCTCTCTCTCTCTCTCTCTCACTCACTCACTCAAAGTCTCTCTCTCTCACTCACTCAAAGTCTCTCTCTCTCTCTCTCTCTCTCTCTCTCTCTCTCTCTCTCTCTCTCTCTGTAGCCAATTCGGGGGTCAGGGGTGTATGATATGACCCACGACATAGCTGACGCAGTTGTTGTTGTATCTAATTTGATGTATGTGGTGAAAAAAGGGTCATGGCTCCAAGGCCAAAATATGAGGATATGTGCAGGTCTTTGAAGGTCGTGGAAAATAACGATAAGGGGAGGAAAAAACACAAGGCTGATAAGAAAAAAAACAGGAGAGAGCATCGCAGAAGCGGATGCGAGAAAACGAAAATGAAGCGGACGCACGGCCATAGAAACGGACCACTTGTTTCTCTTCCATCACGACACAGAGAGATTTCGAAGCTGAAAGAACGCAATGAAACACCCCCAGTAACTCCCGTCGGGAGGAACCGAGCCAGCGGCATCGAGAACCGTCCACCAAAAGTGCTAGAGAAGAGGTCGCGAGAAGAGAGAATACCGAAGCAAGACCACAAGACGAAGAAGAGAATCACATACAAAAAGGACAACACAGTGAAGACGATCAATTTCAGAGGCTCGGACGATTTGTACTGTGCGGTCCAAGAGGAAGCAGAAGAAGAAGATGAGCAGTCCATATCAGAAAAAACGGACGGAGAGGAAGACAAGGCAATGAGCGACGAGGGAAGTGACAGTGAAACTTCCGGCGGAGATTCTCGTGATGCTGACGAGGCCGATGACGACGAAGAGAGGAGCAGCGACGACACAGCGCAAGATGAGGATGACGAAGAGGCAGATGAAGACGGGAGGGTCGCAGAGAAGAGGGAGATTTCACCATCTCTTAAAAGAACGCGATGCACAAGCGAACGATTGCAGAACAAGGAGAGAGACGCATGCGACACGGCCCCGAATGACAGACAACTAGTGAGGAAGGACAACGAAATTCAAGAAGGTAAGCAAAGTGTGGTAAAGTTGCTCCCCTTGCAGAAAGTCGCAGTCATAAGGACCGAATATGCTGGGATATCCATGATGCGAGGAAGTTATTGTGCTTTGTTTACTGAATTGTCGATTTTCACAGTTATGAAATTGGATGCGATATTTGGAGTTTTTAATATCATTTTTGCGTTCTGATGTGTGTCTTCCAGCAGATGGCACGAATTTGTAAAGAAAACCACACGCGGCCGGAGAAGGACAGAGACAAGCCGACCAACAAAGCGGCATTTTCACAAAGAAAATGAAGGACAGACTGTTTCGTTCAGTCGCAAAAGCCTTTGTGTTTTCTGCAGCGGCAACACTGTACCCAACAGAGGACGAATTTTTCACCGCGCTGCAAACAACAGTAAAACTAATAGGGGAGAATGCGGAGGAAGGACTGCGATCACACGTAGCGGAGAGTGGGATTCGAACGGTGATAGGGGAGTGCAATAGAATGATGACAACATGGCAATTGAAGTATTGGTTTTGGGCAAAAAAAAATATTCCGCTTGTACGATCGCAGCAAATGGATCACCAGCTCCCTACTCGCAACAAGATGCGAGCAGAGATGAAGGACGACAAAACATGGAGACGGAGCGGCAACGATCCTTGGGGCGCACCAGCGTTCAAGACAACACTCATAAAGGTTTTCCAGATGAGGGGGGACGGCACGAACCTTGGCGTGACGCTGCAGCAACTGGCTTTTGCAGAAATGGTTTTGCAATGTGAAATCGAGCAGACAGCAAAGACCAGTAGAGCGGCCGACCAGATACAAAAATTGACATGTATAAAGCACGACATCGCATCATCTGTCTGCAGTCGCGACACAGTCATGAGTTTTTCGATCTTCAAGTTGGACTGCGCTGCATCTATTTCTGTGAAGGCCGTTGCCTTATTTCGAGCTGGACTACCCTCTGTCTACAGGAGCGGGCCACATAACATAACGATAACAGATGACGATTTCAACTTGGAGTTCATTGCACCACTTCGTGAGAGAAGCAGAGACGGGGAGAGGGATATTGAAAGTCTGTGTGTCAAACCTTGAACAGTGGGCGGGGGAGGGGAGGGGAACACATTTGTGTGAATCAGAAGGTTCATAACGAAATCTGCCAATAAGAGTTGCAGAAGATCACTGTCATTGCATGCTTGAGAGAGAGAGAGAGAGAGAGAGAGAGAGAGAGAGAGAGAGAGAGAGAGAGAGAGACAAACGGAGATGATGACTGTGAACCACGACACTCAAACAATCATTGTACAACATATGCTCTCTTATTTATGATACAACATTGTACAATCCCTTGTAATGCTCATTATTATCTAATTGAGGAGTGAGCGACTATGTAATGTGCAATACCATGATGTTCAAAGACATCACAGTTTGCAGAGGAAAATAGGAGACCAATGAGAAGACAAGGATCGTTGTAACCCGTGACTTGCCTCAGTGACCGTAAATACAACTACCCACACTAAAAACATGACAAGATGTGGTTGACAAATATCACCCACACTAAAAACAAGACAAGGTTGGCTAGTGCGTGCCACTCTCTCTCTCGGCATGACATGTTGACGAATTTGTGTCACGCAGTAGTGAACCGTGTTCGTACCAGGGCAGCTCAGCGTATGATTGAGGCTACTACGTGCCTCAATCATATGATTGGCTAGTGCGTTCATCCGTGAAATTAAATATCGTCATCCATTCGATGAGGAAAAAAGAAAGGTTGGCTACTACGTGTCACTCTTTCTCTCGGACTGACATGTTGGCGAAATTGTGTCACACAGTAGTGAACCCTGCTTGTACCAAGGCAGCTCAGTATATGATTGAGGTTACCGCATGCGTCCATCCGTAGAATGAAATACCGCAATCCAGAAGACTCAAAAGAAAGGTTGACTACTGCGTGTCACTCTCTCTCCCGGACTGTCATGCTGGGGAAACTGTGTCACGCAGTAGTAAACTATGCTTGTAGAATTGCCCCCCCCCCCCCACCATATTATCTCTCTCTCTCTCTCTCTCTCTCTCTCTCTCTCTCTCTCTCTCTCTCTCTCTCTCTCTCTCTCTCTCTCTCTCTCTCTCATTTTCTTCATTCAGTGTGTATTACATGTCAGGAGTACTAGAAGACTCAAAGATTGATAAATGCGAAAGAGCATAGTGTTTCGTGCAGTGGGAGAAAAAGGTTGAGAAGTTGGCCCCCGTACTGGGAAAAAAACGCAAAGACGTACGACACGAGCTCAAATTTCATTTTTTTCCCCAACAAAAAATGCAATGTTCAACAATTGGTAAACAAGTTTTCAACAACTTTTCAACAAATGGACCAACTTGTAAACAACTTTTCAACAAGTGGATCAACAATTGGTAAACCAGTTTTCAACAACTTGTCAACAACTTTTCAACAATTGGACACACTATTTTCTGTTTACCAAATGTTTGGTCAGCGTTGAATTCCTTCACTTCTGGTGGAACACATGACACCCCTCCTGCCAAACAGTTTATTGATACAGTTCCAACGGCTTAGAAAAGGGGTCCACATGTGATCATCCTGTCAGAAAATTTGCCACAATTTTTTTGTTGATGGCAGAGAGCCTCCAGCAGTGTCTCCCTCTAATTTACAGACCTTAACTCTCCTCTCCGACAGTACTTCCTCTCGTACCTCCACCAGCAGCACCTCCCCTCTACATGCAGCAACCAGCCAGCATCCACACAAGTGAATGTCCCAACAGCACTGCCACAAGTGTGAGGCTGCTGGGTGGAGTGTTGGCTTTTATAGCCAGTCGATGGCATCAACAGAAAAAAAAGTCAGCGAGATGGGCGGGTTTTTAATTTGCCATAATCGTCGATAATCAGGGAGTCTGATTTCATGTGGTTACAAACAACTTACAGTGGGCTTAAAATGATTGGGGGGGGGGGCTCCCTACCCTCTCTCTACCCTTTTTCTCATGTTCAGTCGAGTATTATTTGACTGGTCAGTAGGTGCCTACTCTTTGTGCTCATACACATTGATTTTGTAAATAAATGTAGGCACCTACCGACCTATGTATCACTTTCCCCTCTTCCTCCCTCCTTCCTCTCTACCCCTTTCCTCATGTCGTGAGAGAGTTATATTGGATGGGTCAGTAGGTTCATATACTTTGTGCTGAAACATATTGATTCCAATAATACATGTAGGCACCTACTAACCTCATTACTTTTGCTATTTATCGGGTGTAACTCTATATTTGTGGTTTTGACTGCGGCGTGTTACTTATATAGGCAAAAACTATCTACGTCAGTAAGTTAAAAGAATGTTGATCATGATATTATCTACTACCCCTTGTCGTCCATGTTTTGTGAACATTGACCTTTTCAGCCTCTGGTCCCCTCCCCCTCCCCCCCTTCCCCCCCCCCGCCCGTGCGATCACATAGAGTTCAGATACATTGGATTGGTTACCAGTCACTGCTCAATGCGGCTCGGGGGGGGCAACGAGCTACCTTTAGGCAATAGGCACCAAGCTTGCCCTGTAAGGTACATGAGGTCAATGGGGATTGAACCGAAGACCTCCTGAGGCATGCCTTACGAACTGGATTGGGTGCAGCTGGTTCCAACATGAATCCGTGGACGGCGTACTGATTTTTTTTTTTTTTTTTGGGGGGGTGGGGGGGGGGGGGGGGGGGAGAGGGACGTCCTTTAGATATCGTCATTGAACTGGCTGGTCACATATATTTCAAAAATGCTTTATTTTTGTCGATTGGTTACCAGTCACTGCTCAATGCGGCTCGGGGGGGGCAACGAGCTACCTTTAGGCAATAGGCACCAAGCTTGCCCTGTAAGGTACATGAGGTCAATGGGGATTGAACCGAAGACCTCCTGAGGCATGCCTTACGAACTGGATTGGGTGCAGCTGGTTCCAACATGAATCCGTGGACGGCGTACTGATTTTTTTTTTTTTTTTTGGGGGGGGGGGGGGGGGGGGGGGGGGGAGAGTGACGTCCTTTAGATATCGTCATTGAACTGGCTGGTCACATATATTTCAAAAATGCTTTATTTTTGTCGTTTGGTTGTATCTTTTTTTTTCTGTATTTTTTTATATTCTTTTGTCAATTTATTTTTATATACATAATTTACTCATCTATCTCATCCTCTTGCTAGTCTACGTATAGTAAGGGGGAACACCCATCTATCTTATCCTTTCATTAGTCTATGTATTATAAGGGGGAACACCAACCAGGCCTGAAACTCTCCTCAGCCCTTGAGATAAGCTTACACCATAGCAACGATGCGAGAGCAAGGCTTATACCAACCCCTCATCACGATGATGCGGGGTCATCAAACATTGCCGATTGGGGAGATTGGTGATACTATAACTCTTCAGCTGGTATCTGGATTCGTCCATCGGTCTATTTCTCAACAACTCGTGGGTATAACAACTCTTCGACACTTGTTGATCTACCATTGGTTTTACACTCCTTGGCGGGGGGGCTAGGTTCCATGTTTGGACATTGTGTACGCAACCTGGAGACTGCACTTTACTCAAGAAACTTTTGTCGTGTAGTAAAACTTTCGTTTTCAGGTGTGTTGTGCAGACGAATTTGGGGTTGACGCGGGGTTTATCAGGGGACGAGCCGGAGGAAATGAAGTTGAAGGTAGTCGGTCGGTAGTCATGTAAGGTGTTAGGTGGGGGACCAACAGTGCTTCATGCATGTTAGGCGGTGTCCGGACGCCTTTCAGGAAAATATTTTTTTGTCGTTGCCCCACATGCACAGTTTCATAGATGGAAGTAGATGTGTGTTTGTCGAACTTGGCGTTTCCACAACACCATTTTAAATCTTATTTCTGGTACTGCTTAAGAAGGACCGAAAAAAAAACAAGATTTGATAGAAAATAGAAAGCATCCCTAAAATGAACCCACGACCTGCTGAATTTCACTTATTCTCTCAACCAACTGAGCCCGCTCCCCCGCGACCAGTCACGGGAAGCGTTTTGGGTTCACCAACAGAGATTAATCGTTTGGGCCTCCTGGCTGGTTGTGGAAGCAACGTGTGCGCTCTAGCTTCTGACATGTGTCAAATAGTCAGGGTACTGCTCCCCACATAGTGTAGAGTTGAACCCATAATTGCCTCTAGAACCGAAAGTAGACTCAGACAATAGGATAGGTATTGTAAGGCACAATAGCTTTGTTGACTAAAAGGTTAAACAACCATTACCTCCGATCTTATTTTTATCGGGCCTGATTTTCACTGCGCACCGAGTTTTGCCCAACCAGTGTAGTTCCTTCCAAGAAGCAACAAGGAAAAAAAAAAAAAAAAAAGAATCCCCAACGCCACAATAACCACCAGATACATTCTTTAAGGTGCTCGTGTGACTGTGCCCTTAGTGAGGGCATGTAGCAGACAACCAATGGAAAAAAAAAAATAAAAAAAATCCCTTATGGTGTGATTGAGGGCGGATACATGATGCTACAACATTCAGAAGTTACGTGTCACCCGTGAAATATGCCCTGTCTGCCTGGAAGGACACTACAACGACATGAAACCATTAAAAAAACTTCAAAAAAAAACAAATTGTAACCCCTCATAGTCGCCAGATACATTCCTCAAAGCACTGGTGTTACATGCCACCCCCATGAGGGTCTTCCCGGACATTCCGAGATTCAAAACACAATGTTTATTTTCTTTTTATTTATTTTTTTTCATTTTTATTTCGTCGTCCTCCAACCGTGTCCCGAACCCCATGTTTTAAGGAGTAGGCTTCTACATGGACTTTGCGTTTGCCTGTGAAAGAGAGTGGTGGTTTACCAAAAAAAAAAAAATAATCATCCCTAAAGTCGTGATAATTGTCACATACATTCTATGGAATGCTAGTGTGAATACCTATCTCAAAATGGAGTATGTCGAAGAAACAACAGACGAAATAAAAGGAAAAAAACAGAATACCCCTTATGTCATGAAAGCGATGACATACACGATGCTCCAATGCTAGTGTGTGCAGGGGACGTCGTGCCCGGTCAGATACACGACACTTTCACTGAAGATATGTCTTCAAAAATAAAAGCGATATATGTAGAAAACAAAGGGCTAAATATTTTTTTGATTGGGCGAGAGAAGGCCACACACACAAGAGAGAGAGAGAGAGAGAGAGAGAGAGAGAGAGAGAGAGAGAGAGAGAGAGAGAGAGAGAGAGAGGTTTTTTTTTTTCTTGGAACATTTCTTGATTTATGTGTGTTATCCTAACGCAGGGGCCATGAAAATGTTCTCTGTATCGTTCAAATTTGGACTTGGTGTTTTTTTCTAAGTAGTAAATCCGGATATCCGGCAGACCAATTTTATCCGGAAATTTCAATCCGGATGAAATTTCCGGATTAATTCCGGATATGGAAAATCCGGCCCTGCGCAAAATATTTTTTTTTTAACAAAAATAAAAATTCAAAAAATCTGGAAAAAAAATATGTTGTTCATATCAATGATATGAACAACTTTTGGCTTAGGGCCATCTTTGGTTACTCAACAGATTTGAAGATAAAAAATAAAACAGAACAAGAAAATAATATGTAGATAAAAAATTGTAGAATGAATTAAGCATCCCCCCTCTAAACCCTTTTATTCCCTATTTTATCCCCTTTGAACCCTTCCAGGCCCTATCAAGCTTTTCATGAAATAGGAACGTAGTTCTATTGTATTTTGCATGCGCCCAGATTATCTGGCCAGATAACCCATGCTACGTAGGTTTTTTTTGTTTTTCACCATTTATGGATTTATGCGTGTGATCCTTCGACAGGGATCATGGGAGTAGGGTGTTGCACGAACTCGGGATAGGTTCAGGAAGAATGTGAAAGGAGGGGACACACGTGGTTAACGGGGACCCCAAGTTTGAGCTTGCCTTGCCGTTTTATAGGGTTTTTTTTTTTTTTTTTTTTTTTTTTTTTTTTTTTTAATTAATGACTATGGACTCTACTCTATGATATGATAGACAGACTGAACAGCTCATCATCCAAAGCATGAGGATAATTGCTTATAAATCACACCGATAAAGTTTTAAATTATCACGCACGCAACAAAATGAGCTCCAATGTAATGTCAACGAAGTACAACCATGGCCACAGAGCATAAAAGATAGAGCGCCAACATACGTACTCTGATCACACCCAAGAGTCACACTCTTCCCACCACTATCCACAGTCTAGCGTCCAATCCTCTACGTGTTTCAGCCACCCCGCGAGTGGCCTCCAGAAGGATACCTGCTCTGCTTAATGTCCATCACACGAAAGTTCGGAGTAAGAGGCCATCCCGATAGCCTTGCCTGTTTTTATCCTATTCCCAATTTAACATTCCACCGATCTCTTGGCTCGGCACCCAATACTAAAAAACACTCGTCACTCGTTCGCTCACCCCCGTTGATCATACCACCCTCCATGGTCCCAGAAAACGGTAAGATCTGCATCATCTCGGGGCTTGGGAATCTGCAACCAACCACACAAGACAAGCATAATACAGACAAGAAACAAAGGAGGAAACAAGCAAGGAAAGAAATCCGTGTAGCTTCGAAGTAAAGGGCCCGCTCGGTGTAATGAAAGTGGAAGTCGCAGAATGCCTCAGTGCAACCACCATCGCCTGGGAAGCTACGTGCCTCGAAAACTGTCGCCAGCAGACGGTGGACAGACATAGTCAGGTACTGGAGACAATTGCATCGAAGAATGATCCCCCGGACTCCGAAAAAAGCAAAAAACCTCCCGGGCCTGCCACCATACCCGAGGTTGTATGCGACACAAACCGTCGTGCAGAAATCAGAGAGCCGCAAACATATTGCCCTCTGGGAGCAACGAAAGAACCGCTGCTCTGCTGACAGACCGAAGTATTGTCGGCTGTCTGCATCGGAAGAGGTATACTAAGGAGGTGCCCGGATACTAAGAGCATTCCGTACAACTCATTCATGGTGAAGGCTCACACTGTGACCTCCTGGGCCACGCGGGAAACAGGAGCTCCGGCGCATCATGTAAGGCCCAGTGCAAGCACCGGAAGAAAATGTTGGGCAGGAAAAAACGGGAAACAGCAGGTACCGTAGCTGAAGTGTTCGCCAGTAACATACGGTCAAAGAAGTCATAAATAATGGAGCAAGATCGAACAAGTACCTAGTCCTAATACCTATACATGATCATAACCAGACAGGCCTGATGAACTAATTTGGCAAGAAGTTACACCCCCTAGATGTTATTAGAGGGTCCTACTCTTCTTGCAGCGGGTAGCAGCCGGGGACCAATATCTCCGTTCACCAGGCCAGACTGGCCAGTTTGGCAAAAACATCCAAACTCCTCTTTTTTTTTTCTTTTTTTTCTTTTTTAATTCTTTTTTATTATATAGAGTCCAGGGTGTTGTAGAGGTCAGTTACTAGGCACACGTTGATCGCCGGAAGTAGTCCTCCCTGGTCGCTCTTGGAAGGCGAGGCCACCACCCATCCCAACCTCGTGTCAATACTCCCAGCGTTCTATCCCCTATCCCTACTATCCAACCTCAGTGTGACCAACACTCAGGATCGTCACCCTACCAGTATCGAGGGGGACTTGGACCGAGCAGTGGCGACAGGCACCAGGGCTAGCGACCCAGTCCTGGTTGAAGCATAGTCGAACGAGCCTCGCCGTTCGGGTACTTCGGGCGCCAGGCTCAAGCAATCACCTATTGGCTCCTGTGTGACCTCCACCCAGCCCTTGTGTATGCGTGTGGCTATATGTATGGTTGTATGTTGCTCCCCGCCATGGAGCATCCACGAAGTGAGTACTGCGTACCGGTGAGAGGTGCTCCTACCACCTCCACTATGTGTGTGTGTACCTTGTTATTCGCTAGGGAGAATCAACCAGTGGTATTGGAGGAGACCTCGTCCGGCATCAACTACCCTCAACCAACCGCCGCTAACTCACTCCTTGAATGGGTCTACAGCCAACGAGAGTAGGACACACCCCTTGATTCGAAATTGGTTTCCCTACAAGGCACACCTTCCCAACCATTGGACTGCCACAGTATCACCATGCACCCCCAACCCCCATGCCACCCCCCGACCCAAGAGAGCGACATTCATCCTCAACGGCTTCCCCATAGGAGAGCCACACATCCCCACCCAAAGCCATCCAGAGAATCATCCCTAGCGAATATGACAACTGAGCATAGTTTTTAGAGTAGTACAGTATGTGTATATGATATGTGGTAGATTATGTATTGTGACTGTGCTATCTGGGGTGTGTGTGTGTATATGTGGTAGAGACAGGTCTCCCCCAAAGTCCGAAACCAAACTCGAACCTGTGACCTACAGTATGAAACTGGAGGGTTCTACCACTTGTACTATCGTAGGAAGTGAATATAGTGTGTGCGCGATATCTGGACTGGGGAGATCATCAGAGCGACCAAAGCAGACAACAACCAGACTGGGGAGATCATCAGAGCGACCAAAGCAGACAACAACCAGCGACCAACGTGAAGACTAGGCCAGCATACAATACCCATGGACTCCTCTATGGCTTGGTGGCAAGTTCGGTAAAAATAACCCGTGCAATCAGGCTTGCAGGGCTGAGCAGTGGGTCGGACTCTCTGCTTAGCCCCGGTGCCTGCAACCGCTGTCTGGTCAGGTCACCCCGCCAAGATGGCAATGGGTGATGGTCCTGGGTGGTTAACACTAGGGTAGGACAGGGGGGGTGGGGGTGCGGCAGGGCAAAAAAGATGAGAGGAAGGGTGGGTGGGGTCTTCAGAATAGGTTCATCTGGACAACCGAGTGGCTGAGTACTTTGGGTGACTGCCATCCGTCTAGTATCCCACCTCTATATATATATATCGTCACAAACAGAACTGCCCGGTAAAACCGTAGGCAGAGAGAGAGAAGAGGACAACAAACGAGGGGCTGTGAATATATATACATATATTTGTATTTGAAATTTCGTAAAGAATTTCGATCTGACCCTGTGGTAAAAGCTGTTCAGTTTAACCAACGGGCCTAGCTCAGTGGGTATACCCATGAATTGTTGAAATACAGACCTGTGTTCGAATCCAGAT